>QAXK01011496.1:0-14937 GCA_004335735.1 Chlorella sp. KRBP | reverse complement strand
TGCTGCTGTTGCTGTAGGTACTATTGCGTGGGCAGCCAGCATGCTGGGCAGCACCAGGATACGCCTCGGGCCCTGCAGCCAGCACAGTGCTGATGCCAGACGCATAGGGCACCCCATCCGTGATGGTTGTCAGCAGGTCCTGCTGTCCTTGCAGGAAGGCACTGACGGAGGACCTTCTCATGGCTGCAGCTGCTGCAGCAGCTGCTGTGTGAGCAGGGGCGTGTGCTGGGGCAGTGGCAGCATAGGGCCGGGGCGTTGTAGAGTATGTAGGGCCCTGCTCGGTTATGGTGCCCAGCAGCTTGTCTACTGACCCTGAGTGACCTGCCAGGTACTGCATGAGCTCTGCCTTCTTTGACACCCTGATGCCGACAGCATGGTCTGCGTGTGTGCTGGACACACGGTCTGCAACAAGACAACGTTGTGCATGGGCACAAGGGCACAAACAGTGTCATAAACAGTGACTGACGCATCTGGAAGTAAATAGGATGACATGTTGCTCATCTTTCTGTGTGGTTTTTCTGCATTCAGCGCTCCGCACAGCAGCAGCAACGCAGTACTGCAGCTGGCAACTTCGTGCCCAGCCAAGCTGCCTCCGATGTCCTGCTACCAAGAAAGACGAACACCAATTCCAAGCTGATTTACCTTTAACATAGGGCTGTTCTGTCAGAGGGGGTGCTGCAGAGTCACTTCCAACTCCACTCAGGCGCTTCAAGGCACCAGGTTTGCTGCTCGTGCTGGAAGCCGTGCTGCGCCTGTCCATACTTCAAAAATATACTCAAAACTGCTTTTCAAGCGCCCGATGCGTCAATGGATAGAGCTATTGTCGCTTCAGCGGGTGCTGACGTGTCTGGCACAACTCGCATGTCTTCTGCTCGTCCTGCATCCTAATGCTCCTTTACATCTGCACAGATATTGCACCAACACCACATCACGATTGCTAATGGGTCGGAGCTGCCAGCGTGTGACCTGTTGGTGTAATAACCTGCTACAGCACTGCTGAGCAGGGGGAAATACTGTTGTTTGCCGGAATTGCTGTTATGACCTCCACCAATACCTGCAGCACCGGTTATGGCATGCAGGTACCATGACCGTATATCGACATCACCTGGTAAGTGGTGGTTGAATAAGAGGTGTACATTGCTGGTCAGACCAGCAGTCTTGGACCTCTGAATTGAGCAACCAGAGTTGTGTCAAACTTGACATCGGCTGCTGTCACGTTGCATACACACCTCCTGCTGTTTATCCTCATGCCGCTGGTTGTTTGCACTGTATGCCATGTGGTCCTCAGTCCAAGTCACACATCAACACTATCATGACTGCCCTGCCAGTTGTGGTGGTGGAGGTGCTGCTGCTGTACAAACCTGCTGACCACTATCAAATGGTCGGGATCCACACCAGCAAGACTTGCATAACCAAACAGTGCATACTGGTATACCAGCAAACCGATGCAGACAACCCAAGCTCCACCTTGCTAGCAGCGCTGCGGATTTACTCTACACAAGCGCAACCTGCCATCCAGGGCAATCAAAGCACAATGCATTTGAAAAGGCTACTTGAGCCCACAAAAGCAAACTGGGTTCATTCAAAGACACATGTCTTCACGTGAACAAGGGCACAAGACTGCTTGAGCCCAAAGCCAGGTCCAGCCATACTCTCAACCGGCGCTGTGCACAGTCAGTCAGGCATGGTGTGGGTGCTTGCAGAGCTGTAGTTACTCGGCAAGCCCTGCAAGCGCTACTGGTGCAGCAAGCGATAACTGGGCAGTACGCATCCTTCAACCCTGCCAATGCACGTGCTGCATATCATATGATGCACCAGCAGGACCCCAAGACTCGAAGCACACACCGCGCCGCACTTACTGCAGAGAGCACATGACCCTGCCATTGACATGCAGACGACGACCTTGTATGCGTAGCAGCAGCACGTGCTGTGGTCACACCATGCAGTGTGGGCACCTCACCATGCACGGTGTGCGTCACATGTGCGCCACATGCAGGACGAGCACCGTGCATGTGAGTGGTGCACGCAGTTACTAGTAGTGCATGCAGGCGTGCCTCCCCCCTTCATCCCGGCCCCCAGCTGAAACAATCCTGCGCACAGCATAGTCCTGAAATGTACACAGGCTGCTACCCTGCAGCCCAAACCTCACAGTACAAAATGCTGCCTCAACTCGATCACAGAACACCCCCCTGCTATGAATTATGGATGCCATTACCAGATGTTGCCTGAGCCCACCGTGTGTCTTGTGGCATGCTGTGGCATGGCAAGCACGGCCCAGCTAAACAAACATGCATACAAAGCTGATACTTCGCCTCCTGCTGCTGCAAAGACCTGAAACTCTTGTACACCTGCAGCCAGGGTGGTCCATCACAACGCCGTGTGTGTATGTGGCCAAGCGGCACTACAATCGACCTCAAAACATGTGGAAACAGGACACCTGCAGCTGCTGCCAAACCATTGGACAGTGTTAAACCCTGCACACAGAACACACCACACCACCACGCATGCAAGGTGTGCATGGCTTTTGTCAGCCGCTGCAGGACGCATGGTGCTGTTGCCTCACAGCTCCATTGCACATGGCGTGCTCGGTGGCCTGATACACCACACAAGCAGCCACAAGGTGCACTCCAAATGCCGGCCGGCAACCAGCACAGCAGCGCGCACCACTCAGAACCCGATGCGGGTGCCTGGCTCTGCTTTCTCATCATCGCTGAGGGGGTCGAGGTCCTTGTAGTACAGCTGGCTGTTGCGGGCGGGGTTGACCTGCGCCCGCCGCGTGGGTGGCAGCAGCTCGCTGCTCCAGGCGGGCCCTCCCAGCTTGAAGTCCCGCTGCATGAACCAGTCGGCCGTCCGCGTCGTCAGCAGCACCAAGCGGGTGATGCCGCGGTTGCGCGCGTCCTGCGGGGAGCAACATGAGGTCAGGAATGGACAGGGCTGTCAGAGACCAAGTACCGCCTGCTGCAACAAGCGTGATCACTCCCACTAGCATGGAGTACCCTTGCTGGCAGAAAGGGCGGTACCCCCAGCACCCTCGGTCACCACAGCCACCTGATACCATGGCAACCCCAAGAAAGCAATGCACAAAACCACAGAAGTGCATCTTCTAAGTTGCTGCACACCGCCCTCCCCCTCTTTCTTCCCCCATGGCGTCCACAGTGTCAGCTGTAGAACCCAAAGCGCGAAGCCAGCTTGATTTGGGTTGTGAAAGCGTCACACAGATGACCCCCTACACAGACACGACCCCACAAACCCCACTCACCTGTTCCACGTAGTCCAACAGACTGTCTCCTCGCCCAGTGCCCCTGAACACCACGTCCACACAGAATGCGCCGATCTCCGCCACCCGCGCCCCATCGGGCGATAGACCCAGCGGCAGCATCATGGCGCAGCCCATCACCTGCACACGGCACCGCACACATGTCAGCACACGCAGCGCTGCCGTTGCTGTTACATGATCCAGTTCAACCTCAGACCCTGACTGTACTATGACAAATGCTGTATGACAGATGGGTACTGCACGACTTGACTCCAGGCTACACTGTTACAGACAGGGCCCCGAGCTCTGTGTAATCACCCTCTGACCCGCAACAATGTGGTGATTGTCACAACTGCAGCACAGGTGGACCCACCTTTGTCTCGCGCTCGATGACGGTGAAGTGCTGCAGCTGCCCCCGCAGCTCGGCTGATGTGCGGCGCACCAGCACACCAGTGCGTTGCAGTGGCTCAAGCAGCGCCTGTGCGGGCAGCCAGCAACAGCGACAACATGGACAGCAATGCTGCATTTGAGTCACAGAGTCTGGAACATGGTTGTGGTGCATTTAGTGAACCAGCTGTTGACAGGGTGCACTGGTCTGACTGCACCAGGTCATTCTGCACCTGCATGGCAAGTCCTCAACATGCCACACCGCGCGTCCACATTCCTGCAATCCTATCACTTGTGACCTCCATGCACATGCTGTCTGTTGCTGCCAAGCAACGACTGTCAGTACGGCTGCATGCATGCAGCCGTCAAACAACAGCTGCCCGCAAGGCCCAAATCAGCACCCACCGCGATCGCCTCCAGGTCCCTGCCTGTTGCCCGCCTGATGCCCTCATAGAAGTCTGTGCTGATCATGGTGCCCACACCGTCCCTGCTGTACAGCTCCAGCAGCATCCCACCATCCAGGCGGGCATCAACCAGGTGCGCCCGCTTGACACCTGCGACACACGTGCAGAGCAGACACACACCACCTTCAGGCCACACTCCCCTCCACAACCATATGCATCCCTTGAAGTTCTGCCAATCGGCCAGCCTAAACCCCTTGAACCACATGAAGCACTCAAGCCCAATAATGCTCGCTAGATAAGCTGCCGCCAGCCTGAGCCTGCATCCCCAAGCCAGCCAGACACGTCCTTGTGCACTGCTGCAAAGGGCGAGCGGCTCCAGTTCGATCCCTCACCCTTCACGCATGCCATCACGGCAATCGCAACTGCAGTAGGGAAGCCAGTGTCGGTCCACAGGTCCAGATCAAGCAGCAGCTCCCGCGGGCTGTTTGAGCCGCCGCTGTCGCCGCTGCTGGTCGGCGAGCCGCCGGGGTTACCGTTGCTGCTGCTGCTGCTGCCGTTGGCGCTGCGGCCGCGGCCGTTGCTGCCGCCGGGGTTGTCTGCCAGCACCTGCCGCCGCATCTTGTCAGCCTCCTCAGCATCGAGGCTTGCAACAGCTACGTGGCCCATCAGCTTCTCCAGCAACATGCTGCGTGCTGTGCTGAGGTTGAGCCAAGGGGGCAGCGCCAGGGCTGCAGGGACAGGTCATAAAACGAGCCAGGCAAGTGCAGGACGCCGGCCCTCAGTACGCGGCCACCCCTCAGTAGCTGGGTGTCGTTGCAGAGGCAGGTCAAGCCAAGGCGATGTCTTGCGGGTTGCAACGGCCGTTGTTATAGGCCAGCGCCGTTCAGATGTGGCGAGCACTGCAAACCAGACGGGTTTCTATCTCAACCAGGCGAGGTGCCTCTGGGCTGCATGTGTGTGCGCACAGATGCCAACACCGCCTATACTTACCTTTGACGTCGTCCAGGTGTAGACATATCAGCTTGTCTGCGTTGAGCTCCATAGCCGCATGCAGCCCGACGTCATACGTGTTGCAGTTCAGCACTTCTCCTGCTGCTGTGAAGCCAAGGTTGCTGAGCAGTACGATGTTGTCATTGTCCAGCTGCCGGCGGATGGCGTCACGTGCGATGAAGCGCACCTGCGGCCACAGCAGACAGGACAGGACAGCACGGCGGCGCAGCACAGCACGCAGGTCATGGTTGACAACGATCGCATGGCACAAAAGCCAGGGCTGCTGCGTATGCAAGGCCATCTTGTCACGTCACGCCAGGGCATGCCGCGCTGCTTGCGCTCTACTTCCTGCCAAGGCCACCCACCTCTCCTGTGAAGCCAAAGTCCACACCATCATGGATGCCTCGCCGCTTTGCTGCTACATAGTTGCCGCTGACTACATTAAGTGCTGGGCCAAAGTGCATCTCGCCCTCGCCCTTGCTGTGCCGCCTGAACACAGGCACGCTGGGCCCCCTGCTGAGGTAGCGCTCGACTGCTGTCCTGCTGCGCCCCGCTGCTTCGACTGCTGCTTCAAGGGCGACAGCACAGGTGACTCTGTAGCCCCCTACGAACACACTGGTGCCGCCACGCTCCTCCAGAGCTGCATCGATCTGCGGGTGTGCGCCCAGCACGACCACCAACCGGATGCCTAGGCCATGCAAGAGGCCTATGTCTGCCATGAGTGATTGGACGATTTCCTCTTCCTGCACCACCTCCCCTGCAGGACAGTAGCACAGCACCCAGGCATGGTGGCACAAGGTCAGCTGCTGGAGTCCGAATGGGAGAGCCGATGAAGTGCTGCTGTCATGTACAAGGTGTGGAGCCCACAGCTGCTTGTTGCTGACTGGGCACAACCAAGGTGTCATCAGCCGGTGGTGTTGGCTGCAGCAGGTGGCCATGCGGTAGTCTGCCCATGGGGTGTCAAACGACTGCTTCAAGCGTTGATCTGCTGCACAGTAGGCCGATGATTGAATTATTAGGGACCTGGTGCAGCCATCCAGCACCGATCATCAGTGGCCCACCTGGGATGACGATGACGAAAGTCCTGCATCTGTGGCCCTCTATGTATGGTGATGCCTGCCTGAAGAACTGTACAAACTTGCCATACTCATCCCTCTCAAGTGCACCAGAGTTTCTGTCTAGCTTGCATGCAGGCCCCTGCCCTTGCAGAGAGGTCTGCTGCACCACTTGCAGGGGCTCTGCAGTGTACTGCTGAACTTGAGCTGCCACAGGAGTTCGCTGCGTTGCGCCCCTGCACACTAGGGATATGTGTTTCGATGTCTGAACTGTGGAAGGTCTGAGGATGGGCTTGGCACGCACGTGCCCCAGCAACCCCTGCATACTTGCTGAAGTCACAAACCAGCCACAGGGACGATGACTACTTCAGAGCGTCGACGTGCACATGTCGACATGACATGGCAAATTGCTGTCGTATGCGGCAACCAACGCCATGAAGGCGGACGGTGTGTGCTTCGCTGTCCTTGGTCCAGAAAAAATAACATGGGCTGGGTGTGACACTCGCACTGCAAGCCCTAGTTGATGGGGACGCTTAAGCAGGCGTGGGAGGACGCAAAAGGGCTATAATTGCCAGCTTCAGCAGTCATTTGTTTGAAAGCTGCCCCTCTGCCGCTTCAGCAGTACAGTGGGTTTCGTATAAGTTCAGACCAATTGCAGCCCCCATTCACACGGGCGCCATTGGGTCAGCACATGGTGCCATCATAAGCAACTCAAACGCATATACACTCCACTGGGACTGCAACATGCTATGCTGAACCAGGGCTTTCTGCCTGCATCAGCTTGGCCACTGTCAGTCCAAGCTAATCAGACAGTCTTGTCACTGCTGCTTGCACAATTCTCAACATTCCTGAGCACATAAAAGCCTTTATCTTGGCTGTTCTGGCTAGATCAACACCTGGAATTCGTTACATTATGGACCAGGAGACCCTGCCAAGATTGTGTTGCCTTAGGCAGGCCTTGGGGGCCAACAGGCGCCCAAAGTGCTCATGGTGGCCCATCACAGGCCCTCACACTGCAAATGCCGATATTTGCTTCAGGTGCCAGTCACCAGCCATAGTGATGCTTGCAGAACATTGGTGACAGTTGCACCGCACCCTGTATCCCACCACCAGTGAGACCCGAAACAATGCCACCAGCAGTGTGCAAGAGAGACAAGAGCAAGACTGATCACAGAGACGAGTCAGCAGCAGACCCACAAACATCGAAAGTTGCTGTTTCCGGGCACGTTATAGGTAGAAGATAGTAAGCCTTAATCTCGGGTCACCCACTCAAAAACACCTCCTTCCCCGTCGCCCAAGAGCCATCAGAGTCAATTACATTAGCCCACAACCCAACGTCATGCACAACCAGTCAGGCTGCCACACACTGCGAGGCAGTACGTCAAAATAACAGTTACAGCCAAGCTGGGACGAGGCCTGTGCAAGATACACAACCACGTGTGTGCAGTTGAAAATGCGACTGCTTGATTTCATGCCTGCCAGTGAAGCAGAGCAGTGCCACCATGGGCTGCAGCTGGCAGCCCCAAAAACCACAGAGCAGCAACACCAAACCGCAGCAATGCAGGGCAAACAAACTCAACAGCAGGTACAAGCTGCTGCCGAAGCTGGAACCAGCCCAGAATCTTCAGACCACCACAGGTGCAGGTGCAGCACCAGCGGCGTCATCTGCACTGCCCTGCTCAGTCTTCACTGGCACAGCTGGCACAACCGCCTTGCGCTTGCGAGCGACTGTTGGCTGCACTGTCCGCGGCCGCTTGCGGTTGCGCATAGCTGACGGGTTGAACTCGTCATCAGACTCCACAGAGTCCCCGCCAACAGCATACCCCCCAACCTCCTGCTCCCCGTCGTCCTGCCACACGCTGCCACTCGACGCATCGCCGCCAGACTCGCCCTCCGGCTGCTGCTGCTGCTGCTTGACGCCAGGCACACCCTGCTGCTGCTGCTGCTGGGGCGCCTGCTGCTGCTGCTGCTCTGCGGTGTCACCAGCCCCGCCAAACGCGTCATCGTCATAGTCGCTGCCATCATCCCACCCCACGCTCTGGCTGCTGCTGTCTGCCCCGGAACCATCCAGGTCCTCAAACAGCTTCTTGCTGAGCATGTCTGGGTCATACAGCCGCCCCAGCAGCTTCACAGGGATGACAGGCACCTGCGCCTTGTACTGCTGCTGCTCCTGCTGCCCCTCCTGCGCTGCCGCTGCAGGGTCCTGCTTGCTGTCGACCACTGCCGCCACCAGGGCTGCTGCCGCAGCAGCCTCCTGTGTCTGCTCCTTCTTGATCACCGCGACCACACCGCCCGCTGTGGCAGCAGCAGGTGCCTCGACAGACTTCCGCAGGACAGTGCCGCCGAAGAAGCGGCCTGCTGCAACCCAGCTCTGCCGGTTGCGGGCCGCCAGCACTGCCGCTGCAGCGCCAGGGATCACCTTGAGCCCAGTTGCGATGAGGCTTTCGAGGTACCCGGGCGGGTACCGCAGCAGCAGCCAGCAGCTGGTCCGAGGGCCATCCAGCTCGCCAGCATGCGTGGGGCACACGGCACGCCCGGGCTCCCCGCTGCTGACAACAGCAGCGAGCGACAGGTCGCAGCCACACACGGCACACTCCACGCCCTGCGTGTTGGTGTGCACGCCGCTGCCGGGGTCTGTCGCTGCGCTGTTGCCGACCATGAGCTCAGTGCGGGCGATGCCGGCCTGCAGCAGCACTGCGGCCTGCCGCTGATGCTCCAGCTCCAGCCGCAGCGCCAGTTCACCAAGGGCCAGCCTGGCAAGCTGGGTGCTGGGAGGACGCACCAGGAGCTTCTGGCGCCGAGCCTCTGCCATGCACAGGGTGTATGTGGTGACGGCCTTGACTGCAGCCTCTAGGCGGTCAGCCACAGAGGGCTGTGCAACCTCCGAGAAGACAGCAGCAGCTGCCTGTGCACTGCCGGGCTTCTTGCTGGGCGCCTGCTTGCCCTGCTGCTGCTGTTGGGGCCGGGCAGCCGCAGGCGCAAAGGCAGCGACAGCAAGGCTGCGGGCGGCAGCAGCAACGACGCGGGGCGGGGGGCCGGCTGCTGCAGCAGCTGCTGCAGCACCAGCGGCAGGCACACCAGGGATGATGCCGCCATCACCCTCGCTGTCTGCGTCCCCGTCCTGCTGCTGCTTGCTGCCGCCGGCAGCGCCACGCATGGTGAACACGCGCTCTCTCTGGCCCTGCGGGTGGTGCTGCGCAGACGCAGGTGCAAGGTGGTGCCCCTCACCCGCCTTCTGCTGCTGCTTGCTGGGTGTGACTGGCTCCGGCTGCTGCTGCTGCTGCTCCCCGTCTGGCCCTGGCTGTGTGCGCAAGGCTTCCGCCGCTTCCTCGTCTGCCACAGCAGCTGCATCTGCCCAGGTCTCGTCAGGGTACCAGGCCCACCAGAAGCTGCTGTCGAGAGGCGTGCTACAGAAGTCGACAGCGGGGATGCTGCTGCCGCTGCCGCCACTGAGAGGCAGCCCGACCATCCTGCCTGCACCAGCAGCTGGGGCTGCAGCGGTGCTGGCAGCAGCAGTGCTGCCCTTCTGCCACCACTCCCTCTGCGCAGCAGCAGCCTCTGCCTCGTCAAGCTCTGCAACTGTGGCGCCCAGTCGCTGCTTGAACGCCTGCTTCAGGCTGCAGCGCAGCGCTGCTGGCTTGTCTGCCGCTGCCGCTGCTGCTGCTGCGTCTGCCGCCTCTGCAGCAGCATCGGCAGCAGATGGGGGTGCTGGTAGGGCGAGTGGCCTGCCTGCTGCTGCATCAACGGCCTCCTTCACCACGTTGATCAGCATGGCGTCATGGCTGAAAGTCATGTAGCGCTCCTCGTTCCTGCAGCAGCAGAGGAACAACAAGCAATCTCAGAAGAAGGGTGTGCTGGTGGCACAGGAGAGTCTCCAGACATACAGTGTCACCACGCATGTACCCGCACACTCCCCCTGATGTGAGACCTGGTGGACTGTTGCTGCTGAAACAGAGCACCCAAAGAGCAATTGTGGCGATAACCGCTTTTGTTGGTGCCAGAAGCAAGCACATCACATGCACAGCAGTGCTAGACATGCGCGCAATCCCACATGCAACACATCCGTGCAACCTGAGCGACAATCAACCCTCGACACACATGGCAGGAGCATCTGCACGCCCACCTGTAGCGCACGACACTGCTGCTGCCAAAGGGCAGCCAGTCGGGTGCAGCAAAGTTGACGGCCTCAGCCACGTTGAAGCCGCTGTTGAAGCCGGCGTGGTACGCGTCAGGGAACGTAACGATGAAGCTGCCGGGCACCTGCACTGCCCTGCACACTGGCACGCCGCGAGCAGCCAGCTGGGCTGGTGAAAGCATGGTGATGAGCTTGTGCAGCAGAAGGTGGTCCTTGTCAAACAGGTGAGGCAGGGCGTCCCGCATGGCGGCGTCCAGTGCAGCCGCTGCTGCTGCAGGCACACCATACCACACCTTCAGGGCAGGTAGATTGCATGGCCACACAGCAGTCGTCAGCATGGTGATTGGTTCAACAAGGGTAGAAACCGCGCTGAGATGTCGGGCAACACAAACAGCAGAGAACGCAGGAGCAAACTGTTCAAGCAAGCCAGCAAAGGCAACACGCCATGCAACGATCAAGCATCACAACGCCCCACAGGTAATACGGTAGTGACGGATCCGGAGCTGTTGCACGCGCAGTGCGGGCGTACCTTGGGGGAGCCCATGTGGTTGTAGTTGATGCTGTACAGGCCGTGATCCTCAATGTGCCAGCAGAAGGCTGAGAAGCAGCTGCCGACATACACCCAGGGGACCATCAGACCTGCAGGACACCGCACAACAAGAATCAGTAACTATTCTCTTATCCACCTCGTGCTGCATGACATGACTGCCAGTGTATAAGCAGGCGCTGATTGCCAACAGTGTTCAGGCAGGTGCGATGTGGTTGCATCATGTGCTGTGCATTCTGGGAGCATGCAACCAAATGACACAGCAGCGCAGAGCTTCACACAGCCTGCTTGTGCCACACCAGCCCTACTAGCAGTCCCCTGTCAGGACTGCGCAGCCAGCCAGCCAGCCAGCCAGCCAGCCTGCGACACCTGTGACTGCACACACCTGTAATTGGCTTGCCGCCCACGTCCTCCCTCACAAAGCGCAGCACAGAGCCCTTGGCCTGTGGGATGTTGTTGATGTTCCAGGGGTGTGACGCGTATGCGCGCAGCACACACAGCTGGCAGGTGCCGCAGTCGCACATCGACACGCAGTGGCAGGGGTCGTCAGCGTCGCTGGCACCGATGGTGCGAGCCAGCTCCTGCACTGACCCAAAGTGGCTCTCCTGCTGATGCTGCTTGGGACCCTGCACCAGTTTGGCTGCCTGGCGCTCAGCAAGCTCCTGCAGATGTCACGCACACAGCAGCCAAGTATGCAAAGCAGAGACAACTTGCATGAGTAAATGCAGAATGCAGCAGTCAACTCCACAAGTTCAAGACCAACTTAGCCTCGGCATCTGTGGGCAAGGAAGGAAAGGCAGGAAGCTACACGTCGACCAGCTCGCTGCTCCCACTGGCAGAAGTCCTCTGGGTGACTCATTCCCCATCCACAACCCCCACATTCCAAAGGCAAACATGCCTGGCCAACAAGGCCTATGAAATGGCTGAAGCCACAAGCAGGCGTGTCGGTACAGTCGCAGCACGCCACGCACCCTGATGGTTGGGAAGGCGCTGCAATAGGTGGCGGTGTCGATGTCCTGGCCATACAGAGCTTCCACCTGCTCCTCAGCAGCCTCCACAATCCTCCAAAACTCCGCCTCGACCTCATCAAGGCTGGGCTCCTCCCAATCGCTGCCATTGGCCCCGGTCCCAGGCACATACCGCCCAGCAACGCCACGTGCTGCACGCACAGCATCATCTGCGGGGTACGCGCGCCAGGCCGTCGAGGAGGACACCACTGGTGGCTGCTGCTGCTGCTGCTGCTGCGCCGACTGGTCGTCTGTGGTGGCTGCCTGCTTGCGCAAGCCGCCCATGAGGGGGCCATTGAAGTGGCGGCGCTTGGCCCAGTCAGCATACCTGCGCAGTACAGGCGACACAGTACAAGCAATACAGCCGGCGATATCGGCATGCGGGTGATGCAAGCAGCTGGGTTTGTGACACCAGGCCCTGCTGTAGATCCCTTGAACAAAGGATGCACGAAACAGCAGGACTTGTCACGCATGTTGGGTGGTCGACATACTGCAGTCTGCCAGGGGGTGCGCAGTCTGGACAACTGCCATAGGCTAAGGCAAGCATACGTGTGCTGCCCTCGTTGACACGAAAGCTGCGAGGCCGCTCAGTGAAGAGCTGACAGCCATGCAGGGCTCACCTGTGGAAGTCAAACAGGCTCAGGGGCTCCTCCAGGTGTTCGTAACCAAACTGCCCGTCCGTTGCCTGCGCGGCTGTCGCAACTGCATCCAGGTGTGCGGGGTTGAGGATGAGATTGCGTGCCTTCTCAGCCTCGTCATCCTCCTCCTCCTCAGCTGCTGCTGCAGCTGCGAGCGCCGCCTTGTGCTGCTGCATCCCCGCCTTGCTGCAGCGCCCTGTCACTGCGTTTGACTTCTTGGCAGATGCGGGCGCAGAGGGTGCCTGCTCGCCTTCTGCATCCGAGTCGTCGTCGTCCGACTCGTTGCTGCTGCTGGGCTTGTTGGGGTTCTTGGGTGGTGCACCTGCTGGTGTGGGCCAGCGCCTGCACAGCAGATGAGTGGGCTGGATGCGCACTGGCACCTGCACAGACGCAGCAGCAGGCGAGCAGCATTAGATGACATGCACAGCAGTGGAGTGCGTACAGTGTGTGTGTTGACACGGTAAGTGTGTGTGTACAGTAAGCTCCTGAGCTCATATGAACAGTGAGGTGAGTTTCATGAACTGCCTGTTTCCAACTGGGCGCCCCTCGGCCTGGCTCGTACCTGCAGGTCGGTCCTCAGCTGCCCCGTCTGTTGGTCCAGCATCTGGATGGGTGGCTCCCACCCCTTAGGTGGCTTGATGAGTGCGATGCCAGCCTTTGTTGCCTCGGGTGCAATCTTCCCCAGGTAAGCAAAGGGGTCCTGCCACTCCTCTGCTGTTGGGTAGAAGGTGGGTGCCTCAGGGAGGGTGTTGTGGTACCGCCCCTCCTTGGGCTTGGAGCGTGATGCTGGGCGGGATGCAAAGGGTGTGTCATAGCAGTGCTTGCAGCCAGCCTGTCGTTTGCAAGGGGAGGGTCAACGATAGGGATGGCAAGGAGAGTGCAGGACAGAGCAAGTGTGTGGTCAGCGGCGTGTGCTGGGAAACTGCACCCAGTGGGGCAACTGTTGCTGGTTGCCACTTGCTAGGAGGCTCACAACACGACCGGCTTGCCCATGCACAAGCCTCAGGGAGTTGTTCTGACTGAGCACGGGAGTATGCAGTTTCACTGAACTGAATGCTGGCTGGGCACTAAGTGCTCAGCACAGGCTGGTGCAGAAAAGCAGCTGCTGGGCCTCTTGGGGGTGCTGCAACGCCTGACGCCACCATTGCTCGTTACTTCAGCACAGCAGGTACCAAACACAGCAATAAGGGCACACTCGTGCGGACTTCTGCACTCTCTGGCAGAGCCAGGGGGTGGGGTGCCCGTGCACAGTCCAGGCCGCAGAAGGTGGTTGCGACCTCACGTACCTCGCTGTGGTTGCAGCTGCTGCACCCGTAAAGATGTTCGAGCTTGGATGGAGGCTGTCCAAACCCAGAACCAGGCCCCTGAGGCAGCAGCAGAGAGGTGGTGGTGAGAGTTGACAGTGCTGGTAGGGGGGTCGAAACGAGGTCTGCCGAGTGTTTTCTGCAGCTCGCCCACCTTCCTGGCAACAACTTGCTTCTCTATGAAGGCATTGGCTATGCCTGCTATGTCGAACAGGCCTTGGAAGGCCGTCCCCATGGTGGTGGTCTGTCCTCAGTGCACGTGTACGTGCAGACGCAGGCTGTGATGGGTGTCTGAAAAGTTTACTTTGCAACTGATCAAACCATTTTGAGGCCAGCAGCAGCAGCAGCGTAGCATCTGTGGCATGACCCCCACCAACAAGACCCCAAGGTAGAGACCAGCTGCTTTCAACCAGAGACGCCCATGCCCACAGCCTCAGACTGAGGCAAGCGCAACCAACATGTCACGCACATATTCTAATGTTACTTGCAGCTTCTCTGCACGCGCAGAGCACTGGACAGCCTCGGGCAGCAGAAGCCCCAACCTGCAGCAGCAGCAGCACAGCCATTAACGCTTCCTCGTGCGTTTCCAGTTTTTACTCTTATTTATATCTGGCAATGCGCTTCCGGGACGGCAACACAGCTGCTTGTCCCGAGCAAGTTTCGAAACGCGCGGTGTGACGTGGCCGTAGCATGCTTGCGCACGACACTACAGACACGTTGACCAGCACGAGTACAACTCGTTGGTCCCAAAGGTTCTATAGAGTGCGCTGTGTATGCCCAACGGCCAACCCAAGTTGCGCTGCTGTGTCGGTGATCACAGAGTGTCTGAAATGCTGCCTGTACAGGTGCCATGTCACGCACAGCCACCAGCTGCTGCCTGTAACCGGTGACTTTCTCGTTACACGGTCAAACATGCAAACCACCAAGGTCAGGGAGCCAATCAGGCATCCACTCCCCCCCAAACTGCCCCCCATCCCCACCAGCTGCGCCCAGCATGACCCCCCGCCCAATAAGTCTCAGGTCCCCTGGCTCTAACAGGACCTCAGCGCTGCTTCCCAAGCTCAATCCTGCACCCAGTCCCCAACTTGCACCCGCCCATCTATCCTGCGAGCCCCTGGGCCCTGCCTGAGCCCGCAGCAGCTCCTCCCTAGGGCGGTGCCCTTCCTTCAGCACCACCTCCAGGCGGGGGCCCTTCACCCTAGACAGCAGCTGCA
>QAXK01011493.1:0-10927 GCA_004335735.1 Chlorella sp. KRBP | reverse complement strand
GCTGCTGCAGCGGCTGCCGCTGCACCTGCCACAGCGCCTGGCGTCACCTGCGCTGCAGACTGGGCGCTGCTGCCAGAATCTGGCCCATCACTGCTGCTGTGGGCCAGACCCGGCTGTACTGCTGTGCCGCTTGTGTGGGCCATGCCACAGCCACTGGCATGGGTTGCACAGCTGGAGTCGCTGCTGCTAGTGTGATGTACACTCTGTGGGCAGAGGCTTGTGTCTTGGATCGGGGCACCCGAGGCAGTGCAAGGTGCCAGGGTGTGAGCTTGAGGAGGTCCTGCAGACCCCACGTGGCACCCACCGCCATCCCCCCATATGTTGCTGCCAATCGAGGCCTCGCTGGCAAGCCCGCTGTCCGCCCTGCGCACGCTGCTCCTGCTCGCTGTGCTGTCCGTGCGCAGCAGCTCACCGACAGACGCCCAGTCCCAGCCCTTGCTGCCGCTGCTGTGCAGCAGGGGGCCGGACAGGGGGCCGGTGCTGCCTGTTGTCCCTGTGATGCGAAGGTTCGCCAGCTGGTCAGTGGCTAGCTGCAGCTGCTGGTGCAGTGCCACCGCTGAGACTTCTGGACTGCCAGACATGCTGCCGCTTGCATGTGGGGGCCAGGGGACCTCACCGCTGGGTGTGTTACTGCTGACACACAGCCGAGACGATGTGCTGCCCCCTGCAGCTGTGGGTGTAGTGTTGGCAGCAGGGTGGCAGCCGGCGCTGCTGCTGCAGCTGTTGCTGATGCCAGGCTCCTTGCCGCTGTCTGACCAGTGCCTTGAGATCACACTTGCAGCTGCATCGACACCAACCAGCTCTGCAAGGAGGCCTGGTGGCAGGGCTGCCAGTGCTGTGGGCGTGTTGCTGAAAGCACAAGGCGACAGCACGTCCTGCTGCTGCTGCTGCTGCTGCTGCTGCGCCATTGCCTGCTGCAGCATGATGGTCTGCTGCTGCACGAATGGCTGCTGCTGCATCATTGGCTGCTGCTGCATCATTGGCTGCTGCTGCATCATTGGCTGCTGTTGTTGCCGCTGCTGGAGCTGTAAGATGCTGTTGGGCGCAGAAAACAGGCATTCAGGGTGGTTGGCAGCAACCTGGATGTGTCCTGCAGCGCTGGCTCTGGCCATCAGCACCCTTGCCTGGTCCCTCCCCAGCCTGATGTCATCATGGGCTGCAATCATGCAGCCTGGGGCTGACACACGGGCTGCTCCTGCAGTGGCACCAGCACAGGCGGCTGCTGAGGGGCGGTATGCTCCAGAGCTGTTCTGAAGCACCCCGGCCGCCTGCTGCTGGTACTGCAGCTCCTGCTGAAGCTCCTGCTGAAGCTCCTGCTGAAGCTCCTGCTGCTGTTGTGTGATGTGAGCCTGCAGCTGTGCCAGCAACTGGAGCTTGTACTGTTGTTCAGCTGCAGGCTCTTCTCCAACCCCCAGTACTGCCTGCAAACTTGCTGTCATGCCGCTAGGCATGCTAGGGTTGCCAAGCTGTGTTGCATGCAGAGGAGCAGCTGGCTCCAGGCGCACATGCTGCTGTTGTTGCGTGTGTTGCAAGGCAGCCGCACAGGGGCTGGTGCCAAGCAGAACATCACCCATACCACCCCCAAAAGACATGCCTCTGCTCTGCATAAACACAACTGGCTGGGGCTGCTGCTGCTGCAGGGCAAAGTGACCAGGCATAGGAGCCTGCTGAATGGAGGTGCTGAAGCTGCTGGAGCGGCCTGACGGGGCAAGCTGGTAACCAGCATTGCCTGTGGGCTGATATGAGGTCAGGTTGGGTGTTGAACCTGCACAACCATGCAGCAGAACATGCTGCAAACCCGAAGGCTGATTGCTGTCGACATAGCCAGCACTGCTGCCTTGTACATGCACGACATACTGCCCGACGTCCCCTATGCCTGCGCAAGACATACCTGCGGGAATCAACAAGCAACCACACAGGACGAAAACAGCAACACGTTGTGGGTAAGTGCGTGCTCTGCTTGATTGTCGTGACCAACAGATTACCAGTTGACAGGCTTGCCGCAGCGCTCAATTGAGCCGCTACATACAGAATTCAGGTACTCAACATCCGTAAGGCTTGCGTTTGGCCGCCTAGCACGCGTCTGCAACGGAGCTCTTGCCTGCCTGATGGGCACAGTCTCACCTATGCCTGCAGCTCGGAAGACGACGACAGCAGGAAACAAAAGAAAGTCCCCTGCTAAGTTTACAGCAGCAAAGAAACCAGCAGGAGGCCCATCAAACACTACCGCATCGCCTGAATGATCAAGCCCGACACCATCAGCTGGGTTTGTCCGTTTGCGCTACAATTGCACAAATATTATTGGAGGTAGATAGAAACCACGTTGCTGCACGAGTTGCCACACAGAACTGACGGTTGGTCACAACATACATGTCACTTGCCCAGCGTCTGCTGTTCTCCTTTCTCCTTTCCACACTCTCCTTTCCCACAATTTGGTATTTGCTTGGTTATATAAGCCTTCTGTTACTGCTGCAGCATACTTGCAGCTCTGCCCTAGCTCTTCCAAGGTTCGTGAGAGGTGGGGGTGCTGGCCTCCACGCTTGCTTCTTGCATGCATCACCCAGGGTGCATGGATAAACGTACGGTCTCCCAGTCGCTGGATGTATGCATCAGTACAATGAAGCCAACTGGTGGCGGCTCATCACATCTGCATCTCTGTTCCCTCGAGCTCCCCCTCCATGAACAGCAAGACATACAAGCCCACTGCCCAACACCAGTGACTGCCAAGCGCCAACATCGAAACTTGCAGCCTTTGTTACAGCAGTGATACACTCTAGACTGCAGTCGTGCTGCATCCATCCAGGCAGACGATGCAAATCACACAATCGTCAGCAGCAGGGGGGACTGATCATGTTGTATAGGATCCCACCATGAACCAGCCCCCGCAACATGCTGTGCTGAAACATAGCTGGCAGCTCTGGCCAAGGGAGACTTGCGTGCAGCCATCACTGTGGTAACAAAGTCACCCCACCGCAACTATCCTGACCAGCCCACTGCTCTACAGTCACCCTGTCACCCTGTCACTCACACGCGCACCGGCGCCTGCTGCTCAAAGGATTGCAGCAGCAGACTCCTAATGGGCCCTTCCTGTTCAGCCGGCCGCTCACCCACATGCCCACCATGCACTGACACAGGCGCTGCATTCTAAGCAAGTGAGTGTCTTGCAAGACAGGCAACAGTGTCTCTCGCCAATTGGCGAGAGACACTCCTCAGACACACCTGGAGATTCAAAGGGCACCAGCGATGTACAATCATTTGCACTGCTGTGCAAGACGAATACAGACTTCCACCAGCGTCGATAGTACCGTGCACACCACATTCTGTGTGCGACGGCCACACCACTCTGTGTGCGACGAGCGTACCACAACACATCAGGCTGTGTGTCCTGAAGACTGAGAAACACCAGAGAAGCTGCACACCCAGCACATGCCCACTCAACACACACACACACACACACACACACACACACACACAGCAACGACTGCACGAAGTACAATGAACTGGTGACTCTTCAGCCAGGACTGCTAGGCAGCTGTTGATGCCAGGCACCTGCAACAGCAGCTGAAACAATATAGACCATTGGGAAGACAACCAGAACATGCGGTGGCTCCCACCTGCTCACCACTGGGGCATTGATGTACGAAGCACGAGGATTTCAGCAGCAGTAGACATGTGCACGCCAACACACCATGCCAAACCAATGAAGCAGACCCGGTATGCACTGCACTGCATGGAAACAGGCTCTGCATGAAGAGCTATGCAGCAGTGATGACCAGAGACCACTGGTAAGAAGGGGGCAAATCATATGTGCCCCTGGAGGTAAAAAGAAGAGAGTGTGTCAGTCGCGCATGCTTGTACAATGTACAGGCAGCGCAAGCAAGCCCACCAGGCCGGCCAGCCAGCAGCAACAAGACCCGCACAAAACAACCAAAATATAGCCAGTGACTGCACTGCTGGAAACCAACACCGGCTGCTGACACCAACACCTACACAGCTGTCACAGACTTGCCCTCGGCAGCTGAGCAGGGCAGGTGTGACTTCAGGGGGGCAACTGGCACGCTTGTGTCTGGGCACCAGTGTGGGGTTGCAGTCACCCACTTGGCCCCTGGGATGCGCATCACAATCCCGCTGATGCCAGGCCCCTTGACCCCAAACCTTTTGCGCAGGAGCCAGGCGCCAGTGCACCAAGCCAGCAGGGTGCACGAGGAGCACAGCAGGGCAGCAAGGAAGGGCCGCCAGTCGTAGTTGCTGCCGTACCATGCCCAGTTTGCACCCCCAGAGAAGCTGCCGGCCACATCGTGGGGGTCCCAGTTCACGCCAATGCCTGTGCCAGTGACTCCCAGAATGCCTGACACAAAGCCAATAATGAAGCCTGCAGCAGGGGCAACATTGATGCAAGCAGATACAGGCACAGACGATGTCAGCTTGGATGAGATTAACAACAACAGACAGACAGACAGACGGACAGACAGACAGGTACGCATACAACAGCTGACATGATCCAGATGACCAACTGCCAACCTGCTGCACGGGGTTTTGTGAAGCACACATACTCTGATAGGGTTGCTCACATTTGCTCACTGTGCGAAAGGACTCCAACAGTGTTGCTGAAAGACCACACAGTGTGCAGTGCATCGTCACAAGTCACTTGTCTGGCAGCAATGGCAGCGCACCTGTTTCTGTCACAAAGCCCCTCAGGGGTGTGATGAGGCCCAGGATGATCGGCACCAGCCCACATGTCGTCAACAGGTTGGCCACCAGGAACAGCGACAGCACAGCATACCCGCGCGTGCCGATGATGATGAGCGGGATGTTCAGCAGCACAACAGCAGCCCTGCAGGGACATGAACCAGCAGTGGCATCAGGAGGCTGTCAGTGAGGACAACATGAGGCTGGTTGTCAGTGTGAGCCAGTCAGGCTGGGGCTGTTGGTGCGCGCAACAGGCACTGGTGCCCAAAATCATACAAGCCAGCCTCATGCTGACCCATGCTGGCTGCAAGCAGTCTAGCTGTCGCCCTGCACCCCGTGCCTGCCTGGTATACGCTGTTGCTGAGAGGCAATGTCTGTGAGGGGTCCCTGTAAAGCACCACCTACCGTGTGTAGGCGAGCGGCGAGTTCTTCAGAAAGTGGCCACTCAACGAAGCCGCCAGTCCGTTCTGCAGGCTGTCCACTGCTCCCTCATTCATAATCAGCGCCAGCAGCACCACCAGCACGCCAACCCAGTTGCTGACTGTGTGCACGCCCTGGTGGTTGACGTTCAGGATCTGCATCAGGATCAAGTTCTGGTTGGTCTCTGGCCCTGCTAGGCCTGCCACCAGGGACAGCCAGCCCCCAAACCCTGACAGGAACACCAGGGCAATGACCGACGTGCACCCGATCGCAGCACCGCCATACAGCGCCCTCTTGTCTGATGAGGCCCACACGCGCTGCCACATTGCCTCGCTGAAAAAGGTTGAGGAGATGAGTGAGATGGTCAGGGTGAAGATGGCAATGTAGCCGGCAAATACGGGCCCCAGTGGGTCTGGCAGAGGGAAGCGAATGGGTGTCCTGCAACGGCAACACAAAGCCAGTGCAGCAGCAAGTACAGCTAGTGAGAGCTCTTGCAACATGCATACACGGCACACCTCTGCACATCGAGCCGCACCCGAACCAGCAGCACAGCTGCTGTAGACACACAGCCCCTGGCCCCAACCATTATGCATGGCCCTGCCAGCTAGTCGGCTGTCACGCATCGGCTGTCACACAAGACACAAGGCACCCAAGACAGCCTTGTACACTGGTTGATAGCAGTTTCCACTCCCAGCAGTGGCCTTGTCCACTCACTTGTAGGTCACTGCAACAAAGATGGTGACCACCAACGCCATGATGGCACTTGCAATGCCCTGCACCTGGTCTGTCGCAATCGAGACCGCCAGGCCGCCGGCTGCTGTGTACAGCAGGGTCAGCACACCGATGACGATGATGATCGCGTAGCTGACGCTGCCCACAAAGTCAGAAAAGATGGTGCCGATCGTCGTGTACTCTGCCAGCATGGCGATCGACATGTTGAACATGGCCACCAGAACCACCAGGGTCTTGGCAACAGGGCCAAAGCGCCAGCCCATAAAGTCAGACAGACTGAAGACGTGTGGCATGTCCCTTGTGATGCGGGACCCACACAGGGCGATCAGCAGGATGGGTATGCCTGAGGCGATGGCGTAGACAACTACTCCCACGATGCCTGAAAACGAGGCGTACTGTGGGTAAGAGGGGCGGAGGGGCGGCGTGCAACGTGCAGAGCAGGCAGAAATCAGCCACAGAGGGACATGCCACAGAGAGTGGCTTTGTGCCAGTGATGCACTTGCTGTCAATGATCACAAAGTGCCACCTTTGCAACGCAGCACAGTAGCATGCTGACTCAGCAGCATGACAAAGGGCAAACGCCGGCCTGCAGCTGCTGGACCTGCAACACAGAGGCACAGGTGCCTGCTGCAACAAGAACACTATAGAGCCCACCATCTTCCTACCTGCGATGGTGCAACGATGACCCATGCTCCGACTGCGCCTGCATAAAAGGACCATCCAATCCTCCACATCTGCTGGGTGCCGCGTGCTGTGATGAATTTCTCAGTGTCTTTGTTGCCATCTGCCTTTCGCGCCTGCAGCCAGTAAGTGTGTTTGTTGAAATTTGACGCATGCATCAACCTCATCTACGCCCTCAACATGTGCAAGCGCCTGTCGTCGTAGCGCTGCTGCTGCAGTGCCCCCTGTGGCTGTGGCAGCGGGTGCTGCCACAGTGAAGGTGAGGTACTCACCCACCACCAGCTGAACACAAAGGCGTAGGCAGCGAAGAAGACCACAACGGTTATACCTAGCCCGTAACAGAGCGCGAGATAATCGGCCATGACTGCCTACGACTTGCCACTGTCGTGCTGCTGCTGCTGCTGCTGCTTGTGCTGCTGCGGTGTTGTTGGATCGCTGAGAGTGCCCTAAGACACCACCAGGACCTTTGCGACAGAAAATGGATCAGAACTCCAAGATTTTTTGCGGGTGATGTCGCTGCCCGACACCGACAGCAAGCGTCCGACACGGTCAGCAGCTTTGATGCTGTTGACTGCCTCCGTATTTTGATGGTGTCCTCTGAACTTCAACCCCGTTGCAGCCTGAATAGACGGTCAATAATGGCTGTGGTCACTGCCAACATTATCCACACATGATTGGCTATGGTGGCAAGCAGTCAAACACATGACAGCACTGGTCAACTGGTCATCAGCATATGGCTGCTCCCCGGGCTTGCGTATTGTGCTGATTGGTTGACAGTGCAAAAATGTTTTCAAAACGTAGTTTGCTGCCTGGAACGTATATTACCTGACAGGGAGCACCCACAGCTAGCAGCTTGGACAGCACAGCTGCCAGCCTGTCACCTCAAAAGGCATGGAGCAGAGGCGGACTGCTGTCAGGCAATGCACGTATTCGCGCATCTCTCTTCGCGATCACCAAATTACAGTGTGCGGCTGAGGACGCAGTGGGGTGTGCCTGTCAACCGGGCACAGAAACCAGGCTCAGCACTCTAATGTGTTCAAAAGCTGGCACATGCATGACTCATCCATGTTGAATGCTGTACTCAGTGGCGTCAAGGCAGTGTCTGGATGTGCCGTGGTTGCAACAGCAAGGAGAAAAGGCACCAGCCCTGCAAAGGTGGACATTGCTGTTCTACTTGCCACAGCCAGCCCAGTAGTTGACCAGTGACGGTGCCTGCAGGCGCAAAGCTTGCTAGCAGACACACCTGTTGTCCCAGCTGGGGTCTGTATTAACCAAAAGCGCACAGAATGAGGGGACCCTGACGTCATACGAGGCAGCCGGACAGTCCCTGCAACAGCGCACGTACATGTGGCGCCAATTGGATTGCAATCTATGCAGCAACAAGTGCTGAGCGGCATAGAGCACTATTTGAGCAATGTAGTATCTCAAGTCTTCAAAACGTGGGTAAAAAGCTCAAGCATGAGGCCTTGGGCAATGTAAGCCGAGGTCAGCGAACGTTAGGCTACGACCAGGAGTCAGGGCTTAGGCACGTTTACAGGCAACGAGCTTGAAAGTTTGAAATATGTGTTCCCTTTACTGTCTTGTAACTTGTACTTGTACTATATGACAACAAAGCAGTTTGTGCACCAGGTTGCCAAATGTGGCAGGCATCGGCGTGCTTGAGCCAGCGGTCAATTCCAATACTTGTTGCTGGGGTGCCAGTCATAGCACAGAGTGCAGCTGTTACCTTTGTATGGCTGATTTAGCATGCAGCCATACAAAGGTAACACGGTCTCCCGAGGCCCTAACACTAGGCATCGGATGCATCGATCGTCAAGGATGCCAATTTTGACGCTTGGTCCTCCCATGTGGCGATCAAGTTCCCTCGTTCCGTGACTTTTCTGTAGTTGAATCTCTTTTGCAGCCTCAACGTACTCTCAGTCTTACCCTGCTGCAGGTCCACAACCTGCAGTGTGCCCTACAGCTCAGCGCCCGCAGCCTGTCACAGACACCAGGCTGGTGCCTCAGCAGCAGCAGCAGCAACTGTGGGCCCCCTATGTACTGAAGACGGCCTGGGGCAGCAGGTTCGCTCACAGCCTCTCAGGGCCAGCGAGCATCCAGCGCGCCACACCTGCCAGTACTAGTGCAGATGCTGCAGGAGAGTCCGCCCGCGCAAACGACCGCGCTTTGCGGCTGGGTTGGGATATGCCGCCACCCCAGCCCAAGCGCCTGCCACGCTTTGTGGGCTGTCACTATGTCTTTGCAACCTACAACAAGCTGAACATCTGCCAGTGGGCCGACAACCCTGTGCTGACTCCTGACAGGGGGCTAGACTACAAGATTCCCGTCAACTTCTGGCTCATCTTCTATCAGTCACCATGGGACCTCCTTCGCTATGTCCGCAGCCACGCAGCCCACTTCATCCCAACAGCCAAACTGCAGGTTGCAGCTAGCAGCAATCCAGCGGGGACAGGGGGCGGCAGCAGGGCACAGCATGCCAGTGAACGCAAAGCTGTCACATACGGCCCAGTCATGGTGTACGCGCAGCGATTTCCTGACGGTACTGTTTTCTAACCCAAGCTCCCCCTGTCACCAGAGAGTCTGAGGACAGAGGTGCCAGATTACGCAGAAGGAGCATACGCTGTGGTGCTGCAGGAGCAGGTAGGGTGTGGGTGCTAGTCAGCTATGACACCGGTGTACCTGGCTTCATGATACAGTGTTGCCCACATAGCATCATAAATGCACTGGCACTGCATGCTGGGCTGCCATGCATTTGTAGACACCTGCAGTGCGTGACTTGCGATGCGCCCCACCATTCAATGCCAAGTCACCTCGGCCACCACCGTAATGGACCGTCAGTGTGTTACCTTGTGCTGCTGTGCTGCGGCAGGCTGGCCCAACAGACTTCTTCCTGCACCTGAAGCCTGTGCAGCAAGAAGAATCAGGTCGCCGTGGTGGTCGGCGCGCCAACAACATCAGTAAAGCTGGCAAGGGCCCTAGCCTGCAAGTGTTCCCTGGCACCATACCTGAGGTAGACACAGTGAGTTCCAGGGCTTAGTCAATTGACTATTGCTGCTCGGAGGTGTCTGTTGGGCTTATTTCACTGTACAGTCAGCAGTGCATGCTATGCCAATAGCTCCGCTGTCAGTGATTGTGTACAGCCCTGAGCTGAAATTGTGCGGTGGTGACCGGTGCTTTGTGTGCAGGCCAAACGTATGGAATTGCTACGAGCAGGCAAGACGGGCGAGCCACTGACATACACAAGGGTTGGGCTTCCCAAGGAGCTTGTTCTGTCACAGCTGCCTGCCAGCCAGTTCCCCAAGCTGCCCATCAGCCCTCAAAATCATCAGTATTGGTGTGCGAGGTGAGGCCACTGGCGGCCAGTTTGGAACTCAGTCCAGCCTGCAGTGCAGCCATATCAATGAGTTCTGTCCGACAGAGTCTGCAATCTGCACTTGAGTTCAAGTGCGGGGCATCTTGAGCGTGTGAGTCACAGCCACAGCAACAGCCACAGACACCCAAGGGGCGCCAAGGAGCCGGGCTGACTGTGAGTTTGAAACATGATGTCTACTACATCAGGCTGTATGTAGTGCACAGCCTTCAAGCGTCTGACAGCAGCAGCCTGATTGACTCAGACTCATTGCATCAGGCTTCGGCAAGACAAATTGCCTGTTCAGAAAACTATAGAGACTGTAGTATCTGCACAGTTTAGCGTGTTTGCTCCAATAGTGGCTCTCAGAGGGCAAGTTGTACATAGGCTCTGCAGACAGTGGTGGCCACCAGTGACTGCCTGATATGATGCTGGCACATCAGCCTGGTGTGGGGCGCCGCGCACATGCCGAAATTGAAAAAGCTGCCACTAAGTTTAAAGCATGCATGTTGTTGTCTGCCACCTCCCAGGCGAACAGCCTGACCAGCTGCTTCTTGAGACAACCACAGCCAGGCTGTTGCACCACCACGGCAGCTCGTTTCGCGCTGCTTGGGCGCTCAGTCCAGCCCTTGCTGCCCACAAAGACCGGCACATCGTCAGGATGGCTCTGACACCATCAGGGCAGCTCACCCTGTCCCTGGCACCTACTGCGCCTGGCACCAACGCTGCTCTTGCAGCAGCAGCAGCAGCAGCAGCAGCAGCAACAGGGGCTGCTGCTGCTGGCTCTGGACCTGTTGTTCACCATGCTGGGGCCACAGCTGCTGGCCAGTCGCTGCAGCAGCAGCAGGCGCAGTTGCATCCGCTGCAGCTGAGTGTTGCAGAGTATGTCGGGCACTGGAAGGTTGTACGAATGCACTGTGCAGCTGACTTGGACATGAAGGAGGCACTCGACACCATGAGCGGCATTGTGCTGGGCTGCATGGCAGCAACAGGCAGCATCACAGACCAGCAGCAGCAGCACACTGACAGGCAGCGGCTGCTGCAGCAGCACGTGGA
>QAXK01011482.1:0-16913 GCA_004335735.1 Chlorella sp. KRBP | reverse complement strand
CTGCTGCTGCTACTGGCTGCTGCTGGTGGCTTGGCACGCCTGTTGTTTGAGGGCTTGGACTCTTGCTGCGTTGTGCTGACAGCATTATCTGGGAGAAGTTGTATGTCAATGCACTCAAGGCTGAGTTCCTTCAGCGACGCAAGCTTGGAGACTGGCAGCTGCAGGGCGCCCATGGAGTCAGGGTCACGTAGGTCCTGCCACCCTGTCTGCTTGGGGGGTGATGCTCAGGCTGGTGAGCTGCTGCCCTGACTGCTGCATCCAGGCCTGCAGGAGGGGCAGCCTGCGGGCTGCACCCTGGCGCTGCACTGTGACGTGCACGCTGCTGGTGGCCCTGACAGCAGCAGCGGCCCAGGCCTTGCAGACACTGGCACTCGTGATCAAGCGGGTGGGCAGGGGCACGTGGTGCAGTATGCAGTCAATGGCTGCATCTGGTAGCTGTGGGGCTGGTGTAGCTGTGGTAGTATGACCGTACGCATTGCCTGCCTGCAAGCAATAAAAGAAGGCAGGCGCATGAGGCAGGAGCATGCTGCACTGCAGCAGATGTGCAGCGAGGGAAGGCAAAGCAACAACCAAGCTGGGGCTGTACTGGCTGAGGCAAGCAGTCTCATGCTTTCAGCATGCATCCTTGGGCTCACCTGGACTGGTTGAGAGGAAGACATTTGCTTGTCTGTTGTCGGTTAATTAGTAAAGCAGCATGACGGGTTGAGAGCTTCTGCCTGCCTGTGATGTTGTTGATTAACAAAGTTTGAGGGGAAACGTACAGTCTACGCGTGGGTTGCTGCAAAGCTCTGGGCAGTTCGCCGATGTTTTACATCACAGTGAGTCATAGTGGCCCCCCTGGTGGTGCTGATCATGATAGGCTGGGCCTACATGCCTGTGATCGGGTGTCTTGGACGCCTGCATGGTTGCTTAGGATGACCATGAAATATGCCAATTTCTTTGAGTGCTTGATCGGATGGTTTGCGCGCGTCGTTGGTGATGGTCCAGGGTTCACCTCGGATCCACCTCTGCGACGACACCCGCACCCGATCGCCTGGGTGCGGGTCCACCCATCAAACCATCAATTGTATCGCAAAATTAGATTTTGCGTCCACAGCACCAACACGGCCGTGAATGAATGACAGCCTCGTGTTCAAAACGTAATTGTGTTCAAAAGTGTCAGTACTGACTAGTCCGTGTTCAAAACGAGTGGCCACGGTTCGATGGGCTGCTGGTACTTAATGACCAGGCTTTGGATTTCATCAGTATTCGCTTTAGAGGACCTGCATGCCTACACGAGCCTCTTTTGTGTTCAATCATGCTTGGCAGAGCACCATGGTACCAGCACTGGTACCAGCACTGCAGAGCAGCACTCTCAGACTCTGCCTTTTCGGTTCCTGCTCGTTCCTTGGCCGGTCCTGATTAGGTTTCAATTGAGAAGCCATTTCAATAATATTAGCATTTTCGATGAGGCCGAGAACTCGGAGGCATATCCAGACACTCACATTCAACAGCAGCTGCTGTCAGTGTTCTGCTGTGATAGTCTCACAGCAAGCTGGCCTCCTTTCGTAATCGACCACACCCTCATCGTGAGTAAGAATCATCACATGGCCCACTGCGTGAAAGGATTGTTGCATCCACAGCATGCAGCAGCAGGACTGACAGCAGCTGAGCTTGGAACTAATAAAGACTGTACATGTTGGCATTGCTGCACACTGTTTCATGCCATGCATGCTAACTGTTTCTGTCTTTCCTGCAGTGCCCACATCCGGAGCTTTCGACACTGACAAGCTCCCAGCAGTCCCTCATGATCCAGCAGATCTGTCCTGGCAGCAGCATGAGCTGCAAAGTCAGCACAGCACTCCCCAGCACAGCACAGGACCAAATATCAGTCCTTGGCACAAGATTCCTTGTGTAGCTGCCTGTATAAAAGCTTTGCTTGATGATTGACAAGCGCTTCACCCACTGCATGTTTGCGGGTCCAGCACAGTCCAGTTCTGTGCCAGCACACAACCGCAGAGCCCGGCCAAGCAGGTGCTGAGAACAAACACTGACAACATCTTGCTACTTGCTGTGTTGCTGCCTTCTGTGCTGCAGCCTGCTGGCTGATGACGAGGTTGATGCGACACGGCAACATCCCCCAGGCAATTCCACCCGATCACATCCCACTGGACAACCTAGCTGGATCGGTTCCAGGGTCAGTGGCTTAGAGGGGCACCTGTCAGCACATTTACAAGATGGGCGGGGAGGGGCGGCGGGCCTGGACAGCGCTTGCGACAGAAGTAGCTGGTGCATCCCTGCCGCTTGTCGCTCTGATAGGGCAGGCGACGGGGTGGGGAGGGGTCTGCGCAGCATTTGCAAGCAGTTGCCACGTCCTGATGTTTTGTTGCGGGGTGGGGTGGGGGCCTCAGGGAGGGGGAGGGGGTGATGAAGCCCTTGCACGGCAGTCGCTTGTCACTCCTTGCCACTCCTTTTGATTTGGTTGGAGAATGGGGTGCTGACACAGCACTCTCCAGCGCAATCGCTTGTTGCTCCCCGCCAACTCCCTGGCGTTCAGGAAGGGTGGGAGGTTGTCACAGCACAGCCGCTTGTGAACTTCTGGCCCCTATTTGGATGTGTAGGCAGCAGCTGGACGCTTGCGTACAGCTTGTTTGTATCTTGTGATGTAGTTTTATTGAAGGTCCAGTCCAGCACTAGGTGTGTGGAGGTGACTGCCCCTCCAAGTAAAGGTGAACTGGCCAGCCTGGAACCACCACAGCCCAGCAAAACCAGACACAGCAGCAGCAGCCCCTCTACTGGAGCTCCAGCAACAGCCATACAGCAGGCACCAGAGGCAGCACAGCACAGCAGTTGAGTGCAAGTTTACTGACCAGGCCATGATGGCCTGCTGTGCCATGAGCCAGCACCAAACCCCAAAACGGTGTCTCTCGACAGCACCAAGCCACCCGGAAAGGACACACTGGGCCATGCACACATGAAGCAAAGGTGCCGAGACCACATGAAGCAAAGTGGATGTTGTACACTGTGCCAACAGGAGCGGCGGTGGGGAAGGCTTGTGGGCTGGGCATCCTTTCTGCTGCAGGCTCGTTGCTGTAGGGACCCCTACTGCAGTGGTTGTGCATGTCAAGAGGGCGGCAGCCCATGTGTCACAGGTATCACAGAGGCATGCCACAAGCTGTGGTATAGCTGTGCCAGCATGCAAGCAAAACTGACCTGACGCTGCTGTGTTGGTTGTCATGCTCACAGTGCTGTTGGCCTGCATGCAGGATCGACGGTCTGGGTGTTTTGGAGACTCTCCTGAGGGGTTGTTCCCAAGCCTAGGTGGTGTCATCACACAACCTGCTGGGAGGCTGTCTGCATTGGGGCTGGAGAGGGTACATCCTGTACATGATGGAGACAACCTTGCAGTGTGGTATCGTTGTGTTGGCGCTGTATTCAAGAGGCTGTGCATCCGAATTGCAGGTGCTGTGTTGCAGTAGTGGACAGGGATTGCTATGGGTGTTGAGATGACGATTGTGCAGAGTACTGAGTGAAGATGAAGGGTTAGTTCAAGTCCAGGCTCAAGTTCCAGCTTTTTGGATTTGCAAGGCTGACTGCTTTTGATTGCTGGAATATCCCATGTGGCAAGCGGTACAGGCAAGTGTGACACCTAATTACCAAAAACTACAAACCAAGGCACTCAGTAGCACAATGGTGCCACAGGTGTCACAACAAAGCAAATTAAATACCTTCTTTTTCAAATGTCTGAATCTGGTGGCTATCCGGCTCTGCAAGAGGGCGAAGCAGTTTGGTCAGGGCACCTCAGATGCCAAATGTCTGAACCAACTCACTGCCAGCGAGTGTGTTCAAGCGGCTTGAACACACTGACTGCCCACCAACAAGAACAGCAAATCCCTGGCACAGCAACATGTGCACACCGATCAGCAGGCTACATGAGCACGTTCAGAGCCAGAACACACTGCTGGCACCACCTACTAGACCTGCTTGTCCCTGCAGTAGGTCAGGTGACTGCCAGTGTGGCGGTGGCCCTGCACCTCAGACCCAATCCCAGGTCACGCTTCGGGCCCGGTCACACTTCAGAGAAGCTCAAGGTCATGAACCTGGAAATAATCTGGAACCAACCGGTGGTAGTCATTTATTCGCAGTTTCCTGGGCCATACCTTGGCCATATTGTGCAGCAGCAAATGGTCACTTGCGCTTGGAAATGTACATGCTTGCTGGTGTGGCAGCAAAAGCAGAACAGGAATGGCGGTGTTGCTGTGTTACTGCTGCTTCCGCCGCCACTGGCCATGCCCAGACCCTGATGCGGCATGGCGCGGGTTTCAAGTCCATGTCCATTCTAGACACACTGGAAGTGCAGATATGCATGCTTTCAAGGACTACTCAGCTTCGCGCAAGTCAACATGTGCCCTGCCTGGGCTCGGCAGATGCCTGTGCTGGTTGCAACAGCAACTACCAGCACTGTAAACAAGCACACACTAACATGGCCAAGCCATGCACAATGGACATACTACAGTCCACTGTCAGCACCACACAACAGTCTAGTGTGGTATTGTCCAGAACTGTGTCTGGTTGACGGCATTGGCGGGAACACACGCCACAGCATCCTCACCAACTGCTGCCACACACTCAGCACTCCTGGCCAAAGACACGGTCTTGGTCAGAAATGGCCTGTGGGACGCAAGCCTGCTGAGGCTGTCGGGCCGTGGGGGTACCTGACACAGCACATGAGACGCCTGCAATGCAACACAGGGCAGGGCAGGGCAAGGAGTCAATTCAAGAGAATGCCTTGGAGCTATACCAAGGGTGCCTGGCTTGTTGTGAAATGCTCCACAAGTTCAACGTGCCACACAGAAGGTCGCACAAGTCTAGACCCAAACCCCAAAACCTCGAGACTGTCCACTGCTGGCAGCACTCGCATGTTCCTGGTCCCTGCACCTCAATGCTGCAAGACCCCTTCTGGCTTGAGGTATGGAGGTTATGATAACATGCTCTCAAATGCATCAAGATGCTTCTACTAGACAGTGACATTTGCTGTGTGTGCATCACCTGCAGCTCCTGCAGCAGGTGCATCATCTCCCGCAAGTAGCCATCGTCCCGCCACACACGATACACCCGCAGCCCTCTGGCAGCACACCTGTCGCGCAACAGCAACACAGCCTGTGACACACTGCCGGCCGACAAACAGTGAGTCACTGAGGGCAAATTATGGACGGCTTCATACTCCATAGAGTGACTGGCAAGTAGCCTTACCACTGTGCCGGCACATTGAGCTGTTGTTCACATCCCCACCCCATACGATAAAAAGGCCTTGCCCACACCCACACCAGCAACCCTACCATGAAAAGTTGCGGGTTGGTGTTCCAAAAGAAGGCCTCACCTGCTGCCCAACAGCACAGACTCACACCCAGAGGCTGCCATGTGCAGCTGCAGCTGAGGTATCCACTGCGGGTGCACGCTGCCGGCACAGCCCCGGGGACTCAAGTGGTATGCCAGATCCACCCGCCCCTTCTTGCCGCTGCGCTTGAACCTGCGGGGTTCAGTGAATGCGAGGCAGAATGCATATTCAATGTCAAGTTGACATGGCAGCAAAATTACTTGGGGTTTCAATGCTGTACTTGAGACCACTGCAAGTGGACCTGAGATCCAAACTGAATGCTGAGGGATGGGGGTTGCGGGTGAGCATGGCGACACAGAAGCCAGGGCAGGCCACTCTAGAATTTTCTACTCTGTCCGCATGCTCACCTAATGCCAAAGGGGCAGTGGTTCTTGACTTCAACAGCCTCACGGACCACAATACTGATGGGGTGTTGCAGCTGCTGCTGCTGTCCTTGGTGCTGCTGCTGCTGTTGCCAGTCCCGCAACACCCCGAGAACTGACACAGCCACAGGCTCAAACGCCAAGCTACCTGCCTGCTCAATGCCCAAAGGATTGATGCCTGCACTCCCAAAACCCTGCAGACTGCTGCCATGCAAGCCAGCTGCATGCATCCTGTCCTGCTGTACAACGCTACTCTCATCCTTATTCATGCTGTCACCTGCACTGCTGCTGCCGGCAACCCTGGCAGGCACTGAGGCCACAGCATCACTGCTACTGCTGCTGCTGCTGCTGGTGCTGCCCTGCGTGCTGCTAGGTGCTGACTCTGCCTCGCTGCTGTCCTCGTATTGGACCCCGGAAGCCTGCGGCTTGAGCCCTGTGCATCGCAGCCGCTCAAACCCCCGCTGCAGCAGCAGCTGCACTGCCGCTGCCTCGTTATCTGCAGTGCTCCTGCGGCTGCTGGGCATGCTGTTGCTCGTATCGGCAGGTGCCAGCAGCCGTGCAGCGGCCTGCAAGTCATCTGGGTGCAGAGTCAGTCTGTGGATCAGCACAGCGTCAGGTGAAGCTCCCAGCGGGGGCAGCAGCTGGGGGTTGACATTCCAGCTGCCAGGCAGCTGTGAGGCATCCAACTCAAACAGTCCAACCTGCAGACACGCAGGCAGACGATACGGTGCAGCTCTCAGGCCCCTAGCACTTGCCACTGGCTCTGCTGATGCCACATCGGCCGCTGGTAAACACTGAGGTGCCTGCCATCGGCACATGCAATTGCCGGTGCGCCGTGCGCCACAGCCATGCTGCACTGCTGAGACCTAAAGGATTGAGAATGTGCAGGGACCTCATCACGGTGTAGTTGCACCTTGACAAGGCTTCCAACTTGAACATGCACAATGCAGCTGGACCTTCTCACAATGCAACACACCCCACAGAAGTCACCACCCTTGTTTCTTGCAGCAGTGCCAGCACATCCACCACGCCCGCACCTCCTCAAGCAGTGCGTCAGGGAACATGTTCATGAGGCAGTACAGTGCTGAGGCCTCCTGCGTGGTGCCCCAGCTCATCTTGACAGACATGTCGCCACCAGCAGCAGCACGAGCACTGTGCTGCTGGGCGGCTGCATGACAGACATGCAGGCAGGCGGGTAAGTGACACCAGTGAAAAGGGTAAGTGACGACACAGTACACGGCATGTACCTTGCAGACCAGCAGAGAAACAGCAGCATGGGTTTGGAGAAACACAGCGCAGCGCAGTGCATATCCCAGCCCAAGGGACAGGAGCACCATGAGTGATGAATGACAACTACAAGGACTGCGGCAGCAACACTTTTGAGTCACTTTGCAGACAGTACCCCTCCCCGCCTCACCACCTGCATTTCGGCACATGCAGTGGCGACCGAGACACACGTGTACAGTTGATGCTGAGAGTGACCAGCACCCATGCTTAGGAATGTCAGGCTCACCCTGTATGGCAGCAGCACTGATTTGCTGATCCAGAGCCCAGGTCATACTTCCAGGAGCAGCAGCGGCGGCAGCAGCAGATGAAGATGCCTGCTGGGTGAGCTGCTGGTTGAACTGCTGCCTACGCAACTCCAGCTGCTGCACAACAGCTGCTGGTGTGGCAGCCTGCCAAGCTTGCTGCCCCTGCTGCTGCTGTGATGGGTTGCTGGGGTTGGTCTGCGTGTGGTAGCGCTGTGCTGGCTGCTGCAGCATGACTGGCCTTGGCAATAGCCCACCAAATTGCTTCTGCAGCCGCTGCTGCTGCAGCTGCTGTGATGATGCGTTTGCAGGTCCAGCGCCAGGCTGCTTGCTGCTGCTCGAAGTTGGGCTACCTCTGCTGCTGCTGCTGCTGCTGCTGCTGCTGACACTGTCGCTGCTGTTGCTATCGTCGCTGCTGCTGTTGTCAGCATTGCTGGCAAAGCCCCTCCTGCTATATGTGGTGTTGACAAGGTGTGAATAGGCTGACAGTAGGTGACCAGATCCACGCTGCAGTGAAGCATGCAGCACAACAGCACAAAGGGCAGTGGGGCGATTGCAGTTTGGTAGCAGCACACGCCAGGGGGCAGAGAGTACCCTGGACCACCACCAGATGTCACTGGACACAACACCTCAGTTGACCAACAGCAGTCCAGATACGAAAGACCAGTCCAGATACGTGGTGCAGGAAGAGACAAAGGACATATGTGTGTCTGTGTCTGTGTGCCAGATTCAGGGGAAGAGAGGTGCTAAATGGTCTGCCAGAGACACCTCACACAGCCCCGCATGCTCACCGATCCAGGGTGTATGCCCACCACAGCCCCTGCAGCACTCTCATGCATACCCAGGGCCGCCTTCAGCCGACCTGCAGCACAGCAGCAGGAGCATGCACCAAGCTCAAGACTTGAAGCATCATCGCTGCATGCTGTCTCGCAGATGACTGCATCAGACTGACTGAGAAGAACAGGGACACCAAGTGTCACTCATACACCCTGCCTTCTGCCCCTGACCCTGCTAGCCTGGCTGCCCTGCAAATATTAGGGAGGTCAAGTGCCACTCAGGCCTACCCCAGGCTCTCAGCCTGGTAGTGTGCCACACGGTGCCAGGATTCGATCACCAAAACACCTTGAGAAACATTTAGAGAGCTGCATGAGCTTGTGGGGCCCTGTGGCCCTGTAGGCGATGTGTTGGGTGTGCAGCCCTCCACTTACCAGTGGTCAGCATGCCATCATGGAGCTCACTCCAGAGCCTGCTGTCCTGACGTACATACCTGCAAGATGGGTTGGGGTGATCAGCAGACATGAGTTTGTGCGTGTGAGCCTGCTGCTGCCAGACACATATTTGTAGGCAGAGCGAGCCAGTAGACAGGTTGGCTATGGTGTGTGTTTGTGGGCACAGCTGGCATCTCGTGGGGGCCGTCCATTGTGTGCCAAGCCTGTGCTGTGTACACATTCACACCAGCCTGTCTCATATGGCAGCACACGCAGACAGTGCTTGCAGATGGCGGTTGGCCACACAAGCACCTCTTTGCTGCTCAGATAAACCTGTGGAGGCCTAAGCTTCCAACACCGTCTTCCCAAGCACGTGACATCACCTGTGTGCGTGTATGCCTTGCAACTGCTGCTGCTGTACTTCATCCACAGGTGCTAATGCTATGCAGCGAGGCTCCTGCCTGAGCTGATCCATTGTCATAGACCTCCAATACAAGTTTGGTGTGGTAGCTGTTTTCCTGGGCCCCTGGGCATTGCATCTCGTCGAAGCCTTTTTCTTTGCCATCATCACTGCTGTGGCTGGCACTGCCTCCTACTGAGGGTTGCAGCACGCTTAACACCTGAACTCACAAACCAAACGGGTGACACGCCATTGAACGTAGCAACTTGCGTTGAGGCTGCGGTTGAGTCCAGTATGGCTGCCCGGGATTTGTCAGCATTACATAACACCGCTACTGCTCGGCTACTGCACCACGTCACGACCGCTTGCGCTTCGGCGAGCTCTTGCCGCGCCCTTTGACCGCAACCGGCTGCTTGTAAGGCCGCAACTCCTTGGCTTGGCGCTCCGCTGCTTTGGCAATAGCACTGCTGGCTGTTTCTGTGACAGCAGGAGCAATCTCCCTGGCCAGAGCTGCTGCTGCAGCGGGAAGAAAGTTGGGCACCCTGCTGCGGGACAAAGCTGCAGCTTTGAGTTGCTCTAAGTGCTGCTGCTGCCGCTGCTCCTGCTCCTCAAGCCACTTCTGCTTCTGCTGTGGCGGTGGCTTGAACAGCACATAGGCCTTCTTCCAGTCACTTTTCCTGCAGTGCATCACAGCAATGCATAAAGTCAATCAACCGCACCAACTGCATACTACCAACCGCACCGGTTGCAATCTACTGTTTGGGAAAGCATGGGCATGCCAGTTCTATAACTGCAGACTCTGGTGCTACACGTAGTAACATCAGTGAGGCAGTGACAAACAGTCCACATTCCTCCTCAGGTTTGTGCATACGCTGCCAGCTTGTAAGCAATGTTCACTGGAGGTTGCTTGTCATACAGTCAGCACACCACAGCACCATGCAAGAGACCACCCCTGCCCAATCCCCCAGCTCGGCCTGCGGGCTGCCCATGCACACAAGTGGTGATGGTGGGTGGTGATTGTGTGTCGAGAGCTGCAATGCGTCTGTGCGTGGTGGTGGTGGTGGGTGGTGGTGGGTGGTGGTGGTGTAGGATGAAATTTGACACTGTGTGTGGGGATAAGGGGGGGGGGAGGAGATGATGATGGCTGGTAGGAGTGCCTCAGAGTCATGATGGTGGTTGTTGCGTGGTAGTGGGAGCGCCGATAGCCGCTGTGGTGATGCTGGTGGCGCTGCCGCAGTTCTGATGCTGCTGCTGTGCTGCCGCAAGAACGACTGCTGCTGCTGCTGCATGATGTTGGTGGCTGGTGGTTGTGTCGGCCATGGTCACAGCACTGCCCCTGCTGCTGCGGCTGCTGGTGGAGGCCGTGACATGGTGTGGATGGGGCACTGTCCTTGGTGGTGCGTGCGATCATAGTTGACCAACAGAAACGCATCTGGCGTCAAACCGACACTCCATGATCTGGCGTCAAACTGACACCCCGTGGACACCCATAGCGCCTGTGAGCAGCACACCCTGGCATTGCAGAAGCATGACTCCTGACCTGAATGCTCACTGGCCTGGATGCTCACCTGTAGTAGTGTGGCTTGCCCACAAAGTCAATCTGCTTCTTCTTCTTGCCCTGGTAGTTGATTGTGCTGACCTTCTCCACCTGCATGCCATGGACTGTTTCCAGGAATGCCTTGATCTCAAGCTGCGGGCCACACGAACAGTCACAGTGGACACAGCAGGCGCGTGAGTGCCGTATGTGTGAGCACCTGCCAGCAGGTCACAGTTGCGTTTGCGGCATTGTCTAGGCAGGATGGATGCGGCAGAGTTGCTGTATGTTGCATGCACTGTGCGGTCACTGGATGGTGGGAGGGAGGCATGCCGCAAGGACAATGCCAGTGCCAACTGCAGTGGTGTGGCTGCTTGATCATGCCAACACCAGCAGAAAATGTGAAAATCCAAAACCCCCCAAGATGGTGCCATCATAACAGCTGCCAGCAACGGAACAGTGCAAGCGGACACATGCTGCTGAATCAAGCAGGGCAGCTGCCCTGCCCCCCCCCACACTGAGCTGCAGCCTCATGACACTCTGCTGCTGTGGTGAATGCTGCTGTTGCTGCTGCTCACCTTGGTAGTTCGTGGCTCACACTTGAAAGCAGCCTCACGCATCCAGCCTGTTGCATGCAGCACAGCTCTTTGCTCCTGTGTGATGGGCAGCATCTGCAGGCGCAGATTTGGAAACCAGCAAGGCAACCTGCGCCACATGCTGCTGCTGCTCATCAATCTGCCTGCGCCCACGAGATTTGTGATTGAGGCGACTGCTGCACAACAACGTGACAGCAACTGCTACAGCTCAGAGTGCTACTTTACTGCTGCTGGTGACCTAAGCGATGTTCGCAAGCTGAAAGCAGATGCGGCGCCACCTGACTATGTACGATGTCTTGATTGTGTGCAATCTGTTTACAAGTTTTGGGTGTAGGTACACCGCGGTGCGTCAAGGTCCGAGCTAGGTCTCAGATCTGCAACACCGGGCGGGGTCTATGGGCCATCCTATGGCGTGTTGCTCCGTAACAACATTTCAAACACTGATCTTTCGACTCGTTGTATCACACCGGCTACATTTGTGTCAGGCCACAATTCGAACAACAGCAGATCACTAGTTGCCAGGCTGTCTAAAAAAATCTTGCCATACTGGCAAGGAACTTGGCAGCACCATGTTGCAACACACTGCAGGCACTTGCTATGCACGAGAAGTGCTGCAGCTGAGCTAGCGCTGCCCCAAGGGTCACATGTTGCGCGCTGTAATCTTGCAGTCAGTCCAGCAGCCAAGCACTGTGCTGGTGGTATTGCTGAAACGAGGCCGCTCTAGGTCATAGAGGAGGCTGGTAACCCAAATGAGAATAGCTGAAGCTGTGTACCCCGGCAAGGCCCACAGGCATCCGGCACTTGGCGTTTGACCGCTTTAGCAAGACACAGCAGGCCAGGCGCCAGCAGTCAGTAGTAGCCAGCAGTCAGCAAACAGCAGTGCGTAGGCAGCTGGCAGGAGTTGGGGCTTGGTGATCAGCAGACAGCACTCAGAAAACAGCAGTCAGCAGTCAGCCTGTACTCCGTAGGCATAAACCGGCAACAACAGTCTGTCGCCTGCGCCCCAGCCATGCTCAACTCACCTGCAGGCACGTTGCTTACGCAGCCTCACGGCAGCCGTAACTTGGCTCTAGCAGCACATCAGCACAGCAGACCCTGTGCTCATACTGCACCATTGGCTGCTGTTGATATGCCATGCAGCAGCAGCTGCAGCTGGCCCCTGGCCACGTACCAGCACAGCAGATACCACAGCAGATACCACAGCAGACACCACAGCAGCTCAGCGCTCATATCCCATGCTGCCCCAGCTTCTGCTGCCACGTCAGCAACCAAACCCGGTGACGAGCAGCTGTGTGTGGGTGCAGTGGTCGAGGTGACGTGCGAGCGGCTGGGCACAGCTGGTGTGGGGGTGTGCCTGTGGGGCCCCAGTCAGCTGGTGCTGCTGGTCAAGGGGGCACTGCCTGGGGAGCAGCTGACTGCCGTCATCACTGCTGTCAAGAAAAGTGAGTGTGGTGCGGCTGCAAGAGTGACCAGGAGCTGCAGAAGCTGCACCATGGTGGCCAGGGGCCCAGAAGGGCAATCGATGCATGGTTGCAGCGCTGTCTGGGGCCTAGGATGTTGGCCTGCGTGTTGCTTGCCTGCACCAGGAGTTGGGGTGTTGGTGTTTACCCTGGGGACTGTCAAGCTGTGAAGAGTCTGCTGCTTGTGGCCCTTGCTGCCTCCTTGTTTTACGGTAGTTGGATGCTGCTGCTGGCACTAATGACCTGAATCAGCAACAATGACAAGCCTCTCACCAAAACCCAGGCTATGCTCCTGTGTTCCTGCCTACGTTCTTACACCATCTCCACAGACTATGCTGAGGGGAGGAAGCTGTCGACACAGCAACCCCACCGCGATGCAGTCCAGCCAGCCTGTCAGCACTTTGGCACCTGTGGGGGCTGTAACCTGCAGTCCCTGTCCTACCCGGCCCAACTGGACCACAAGGCCGCCTATGTGGGCCAGATGTTGAGCAGGGTGGGCAGGCTTGACCCTGCTGATGTGGCAGCAGCGCAGCAGCCGGCAGTAGCTGCAGAGGCAGTGTATGGCTACAGGAACAAGGTGCAGATGGCCTTCAGTAGCTTGATTTGGCAAGCTGGCACTAGTCAAGCTCAGTCAGGGTACCAACAGCATCAGCAGCAGCAGCAGGGCGCAGTACGGCAGGGCTTTGGGCTGGGGTACTTCCTGCCTGGCAGCAACAGTGTGGTGGTGCCCATACAGGACTGCTCCCTGCTGGTGAGTGTTTCCTTGTTGGTGTGTCGTATCACAAGAGTCAGTGAGTTGCTTTGAGTGCTTTGTGCTGCATCTCAGCAACACTCAGCTGAGGGAGGGCCAGGGACCTCGGTACCTCACCGTGCAACGCATTTGTGAATGCCAATGCTGTCATGCACCTGTCACGAGCAGCATGGTGGCTGCGGTGAAACCTGCTGTTGGCTTTGCGGGGGGCTGCAGCCTTGCAGGTCCATGCCTCGTCAGTCTCCTGAGCACCGGCGGCTTATTGAGTCACGACAACATGCATGTCCAGAGCAACATGGATGCAGCATCCCCCTGTTGAGTTGTCACCATGTTGTTGTGTGTTCTTGTCTTGATGCTGCAGTCCCCTGAGATGAACCAGGTGGTGCACCGGGTGCTGGAGTTGTGCCAGCAGCACAAGCTGCAGCCGCACAACAGCCCAGACGGCAAAGGCGTGCTGCGTCATCTCATCGTCCGGTCAGCTGCAGCAGCAGCCGCGGGAGCAGCAACAGCAGCAGCAGCAGCAGCAGTGCCAGCGGCACCGGCAGCACCACACAGTGCTGGCACCCCTGTTGTGCCTGCACCCACTGCAGCAGCAGCAGCAGGTGCTGCAGGGGCCCATTCGCCCCCAGGCTCCACTGCTGCTGTGCTCATGGTGGTGCTGGTGACTAGCCCAGCTGTCAAGAAGCAGCCACAGGCGCTGCAGGCCCTGGCAGCTGTAGCTCGGGAGCTATACAACACATGCCCAGGTGTGGTGGGTGTGATCAGTAGTGTGGAAGCTCCTGGTGTCGCCAGTAGGCCTGCAGGCAAGAACACAGCGTCAGACAGAACCAGGCAGCAGGCGAGGGTCAGCGGCAAGCGCGGTGGTAGCCGCGACATGGCAGGAGGCTCAGACAGCGACAGCAACGGCAGCGACGGCAGCAGCAGTAGGGGTGCGCAGCCCCTGCGTGCGCAGTCCAGCAAGGTCTTGGCTGGCACTGGGAAGCTCCTGGAGACGCTGTGTGGGCTGCAGTTTGAGGTCTCGCCACACAGCTTCTTCCAGACCAATACAGCACAGGCAGGGCGGCTGTATGATATCGCGGTGCAGGCAGCTGCTGAGGTGGTGGGGACTAGGACTGGGGATGGGGACCTGGGAGAGGGTGTGCCTGATCAGGCTGCTGCTGCTGCCAGTAGAAGCCTGGGGTCTAGGAATGGTGACCAGACTGGAGCTGGCTGCATGTCAAGGGACGCTGGCGTTGTCTTGGACCTGTACTGTGGTACTGGGACCATTGCGTTGTGCCTCGCCTCGGCCTTGCCGGGGCGCCAGGTCGTCGGGTTTGACGTGTCAAGCGCGGCGATAGCCGATGCTCGGGCAAATGCTGAACGCAACGGCCTCAGCAATGTGGACTTTGTGTGTGGTGACCTGAACCAGCTCCTGCCCGGCAGCCAGGGTGGCGTGCGCCCCAGCAAGCACAGCAGCAGGCAGCTGGAGCAAGCAGGAGGCAAGCAGAAGCCTCGGTATCAGGCTGATGCAGCAGCGGTTCAGGTCAGTGAGCAGCCAGAGGGTCAGAGTCTGCAGAGTCTTCGGCCCAGTGTTGTGGTGGTAGATCCTGCTCGTGCAGGTCTAGGCCAAGGTGTTGTGCAGTACCTGCTGCGTTGTGGTGCACAACGTGTGGTGTATGTCAGCTGCAATGCTGCTACACAGGCACGCGACTTGCAACTGCTGTGCGGCGGTGGGGTGTTCAAGCTGGCCTCCTGGGTGTGTGTCGACCTGTTCCCACAGACTGACGTGGCACATGTGGAGACCGTTGTCGTGCTGGACAGCGTAACTAAGTAACTAAGTAATCAAGAGACTACATCAGGATGGTAGGATGTGCAGCTGTACAGGATATTTCGTCCAAGAAACAGTCAGATACGATCTATCCAGCCTGTCACAAACTCTGGACCAGCTGTTGAAGAGAGCCGGAGCCCTCTTTTGACATTGATTGCTTTAAAGTCTTGGAAACGCACGATCAAGGGGCCTTTCGCGGTGCATGGCTGTGTGTCCCCTGGGAGAAGTTACTCAACCGTTGTTGTACCTTCCCCCTTCTCCCCTTCAGCATATGGGTTACCTGATGTTGAATCGTTGCGTCGAAGCTGTAGTTTAGTAATCTCGTCTACCTACCTACGCACGCTGTATAGTTGGTTCTCCCCGAGAACCAGTCCCCGAAGATGGCTGCGCCAGCCATCATTGTGCCTGTTTCAGCTACAGGCAAGGATTCCAAGAACTCAGGACTGACCAGCGCCCGGGTGTTGCCAGGAGCTAGTCAAGGCCAACCTGCACCTGCTGCTCAGCGCGTCATGTCTGCTTGGGTGCCTATGATGATGCCCATGATGATGCCTCCCTGGATGCCCATGTTTGGTAAGCTGCCTGCGCTTGCAACAAGCTCGTGCCCAGGCCGGTCCAGGCTCGTAGATCGGTCGGATCTACGTAGTATATCTCATAATTGCATACGTTGTGCTGCGACCTACAGGCATGATGCAGAACAGCAAAGCTGGCTTAGTGGTGCCACCTATGCCCTTGCCCATGCCAGCCATGGCGCCGGGCAGCAGGAAGCTGCAGCCATCCAGGACAGCTGCAACAGCACCGCAGGGCCAGGCCGCAGTTGCTGTGCCTGCAGCAACCGCTGCAGCACCAGCTGTCAAGCCTGCACCAGAAGCAGCAGTAGCGGTGCCGCCAACCGCAGCACCTGCAGAGGATGATGACGACGTGCCCCTGCAGCCTGATGAGGAGGTGACTGTGGAGCCTGATGAGCTTGAGGTGTTTGAGAAGGTTGCAGCCATGGAGCGCGAGCAGCAGCTCAAACAGCAGCAAAGGAGCAGTCAGGAGGTCAGTACTGGCTAGGGCGCAATGCCGCACAAACCAACCAACCAGCCTGCCTGCCTGCCTGCTAGCAACTGCCTTGCATGCCAGCACTTCACCAGTGTCTATTGCAACGTGCAGTAGCTACACCCCATCCCAAACCGCCAGTTTCTCACTGCCTCCAAGAGCACTCAGCACTGCTACCCCACGCCCAAGCCGCGCATTGTCCAGAGCAAACACCATCACCACCAGACAGCACCCTTGTGCCTGCCGCCTGCTGGCCCCTGCAGTTTGAGCGCGCATCCAGCCCCAGTGGGTCCTGCTTCACTACAGTGCAGCATGGCAGCAGCAGCAGCCCCTGCAGCCCAGTGAGCTCTATGCAGCCCCTGCCCTTCCCTCCAGGTATGGGCTGCTTCCCCTTCCCACCGGGCTTCCCATGCATGCCCATGCCGCCCATGCCTGCCTGCTTCCTGGCAGCAGCAGGAGGGCCTACACAGGGCCTGCAGCAGCAGCAGCCCTTCCTGCAGCAGCAGCAGCAGCATGGGGCCATGCACCACCAGCAGCAGCAACATCAGGCGCAGGCCGGCCCCGTGCAGCAGCAACAGCAGCAGCCCCCGCAGCACTGGCAGAAGCAGGCTCAGCAGCTGTGGAAGCCTCAGAAGCAGCAGCAGGGCGGTGATGCAGAGCCTGCACCGGTCCCCTGGAGCACCTTTGCAGCAGACGACTGCGGGGATGACCTTGACAAGGACCTGCAGGAGTTGATCATGCTGCCTTCTGACTGCATGCAGCAGCCCACGAGTGCCCCAGCACACGCAGCTGCTACCACCTGCGCTGCAACACCTGCCAACCCTGCTGCAGCAGCAGGGTTGGCAGGTGTT
>QAXK01011454.1:0-12177 GCA_004335735.1 Chlorella sp. KRBP | reverse complement strand
TAAACCGCAGGCAGCACCTCAGGTCATAGTGTCAGTGCAACATAACAGACCTCAACACCCATGGGTCCCCCATTGTCCCCCATGAGCTAGTCTCACCTTGAGAGCTGCCAGCTGCGCCTCCTCAGCATCAAACAGCACATAGGCCTGCCCACTGGGCCTGTTGTCCTTGCCTGCCACAATGAAGGAGCTCATGTAGCCCTGCGCAGCAGCGCAGCAACACATGGGCACAGGGGCACTCAGGGCCGCTGTACTACAGGGCCGCTGTACTACACTGTACTACACACTGTGTAGCCAAGGCAGCATGCCGTCAGACGTTCTGGCAACTGGCAGATTTGTTAGCCTGACGGTCGTTGCGCCGAACCCCAGGAGGGAACCCTGAACATAATTCCAAAGGAAACCTGCCAAGTTAACTGCTCAAGTACTCACACCTGAGTACGTGTGGCATGCACCTGGCACTTGCGACACTGCCAATGTCACAGTGTCATACCGTCGGCTGCAAAAGCAGGTACAATTGTAGCTTTGCAAAGCACCGGTGGTACCACCCACCCTCGTACAAAACACGGAAAAAAACATACCGGGCAGTCCTTGAACTGTTCCACCAGGTCTGCATCTGTCGCCTCCCAGGCCAGGTTGAACACCTGCAGCGCCCAAGCAGCCTTGCCCCCAGTACTGCTGGCCAGCAGGCTGCCCCCGGGCTGCACTGGGTTGCTGGCAGCAACGGTCACGCTGATGGCCCGGCCATCCAGCTCAGTCTCATGCTTTGCCTGCACCACACATTGATCGCCAGCAAAGGGACACACATGTACATTGTTGTTGGCGTCCTCGCAGATGCTGCACAGAGCCTGTGTGGTGCAGACATGTGTGCTAACTGTCCGCGCACACATGCATGGGATGCTGAGGTAACGCCGCCGTCTAACAACAGTCAATTCGATGGTTCACACCCACGCACTCAGCTAGGCACCGCTTGAGGCTCAGAATGTATCACTGTCTGTGACCGGCAGTGACGCAAACAAAATGCACGCATCCTTACCTCGATCGCTGCCTGTGCTGCTTGAGCGGAGCTGAACCTGGCATAGCCCCAGCCACTTGCGCGCCCCTCGTCGTTCAAGGTTGTCACCGCACCTACAAAGCCCTGCGTCGCAGCATCAGCAGCGGCAGCAGCAGCAGCAGGAAGGTCAAGGTCGCCACAGTACCCATGATGCCCTGCTAGCTCATGCTTGATAAGGGGCAGAAGGGCGGGGGATTAGCAGGAGTACCTCCACAGCGACTTAGCAGCCACGCATTGCAACCAGAATACCGCCAAGATCATAGCCGCTTGTTGCCCAAGCTTAGGATTGCCAGAGAGGCCTCGTGAGCTCAAACATATAGGCAGCTCGCAGTACACACGCTGCTCACCTTCAAGTCAGCAAAGTGCTGTGACAGCGTTTCGGCGGTGGTACTCCACGCCAGATTTGACACACGCAGGTCATAGGTCTTGGCCTTGCGCTGCTTCGAAGCTGCTTGTTTGCTGCTGCGGCTGCCACTGCTGCCGCTGCTGTCGCTCGACGCGTCACTGCTGCCGCTTGCTTTGTCACTGCTGCCGGCCAGCGCGTCGCTGCTGCTGCTGCCGGCTGCTGCGGCTGTTGCTGCGTCCCTCTGCTTGCGGGGCTTCTTCTGCTTCTCTGGCTTTTGCTTTGCGGCATTCTCGGCTGCTTTGGCTTCTGCCCGCTCCTTGTTATAGCCTTCATGTATGTATGGAATGAGCGGCTTGCCGTTCAGCATGCTGCCGTTCAGCGCCTGCAAAAGCACAAGATGCAGAAATGATGATGCATGAAGCATTCCTGCTTGTGTGTATGTGTGTGTGAAGTTCACGGTGATCGTGGCATGTTGGATGGCTAGGTGCCCCTGCTGTGCTGGCGCCCCCCACACCATGTGGCGGCGGCTGGTGCTATGTGCATACTCAGCAGAGTACTTATGCACACCCCATCTGCTGCTCTCCGTGACCCACACACTGCCGAGCTCAAGCAGCGCACTGAGTGCGGCTGAGCCTCAGTTTTTCAGCAGCATTAGCGCCCCACCTGGCGCGCCTGCTGTGCTGCGTCCTCTGAGTCAAAAATCCATACGCTGGTTACTGTTCGCTGAATGCTGCTCTAGGCCACTATCTGGCAGCCCCTACCACACGCCCCCCAATGTTAGTGTCGCCCACACACTGCTCAAACACCTGCACTGAGTGTGAATGAAAAGACTTCAGCTGTTGAGCAGCCCGAGTGCCTCACCTGAAGTGCCTGCTGTGCTGACTCCTCAGAGTCGAAGGTGATGTAGCCATCAGGCCGCCTGCAACTGAACAGCCTGACGATGGCTGACTCAAACCCTGGCTGGTCCCTGTGGCAGATTTGAACGGATCAAACGCATCGGATGCAACAAAAATCAAAGGCATCATAGCGATCAGAAGGATCGGAAGGTTCAGGGGCAGCTGTGGTCTGGATGTATTGTTAGCAGGACATGGGATCTGACAGGCATGGAATTCGGGGGCCGCACATTGGGGTGACGGAAATGCAGGAATGCTTTGCAGGGGGGCCTAGCATTGACGCACACCACTGCTGGTACAGTACAGTACAGTACAGTACAGTACAGTGCAGGGTGGCTGAGGGCAGTACAGAGACAAAGTTGTGCGTGGGGCGTTGCCAAACACACCCACCTGACAAATGCCACAAACTCCTCTTCTGTGGTGCGGTTCTTGAGGTTTGGCACGAAGAGGGTCTTGGTGCTGGGTGGTGGTGGTGGGTTGGCCTTGCTGCGGGCAGTCACCCTCTGCTTGTACTTCTCTGACCGCGACACAGCCTCTGACCCTTCTGCACCTGCAGCAAACAGGAGCCGCAGACATAGCACGCAAGTTGACGACAATGCCAGAAGTACAGCATCGTGGGACATCAGTGTCGTTACATGCAGGGTTGCAAGTCAAATGCACCTGCCAACATTCCACTCAGCGTGTAGGTTGACTTCACAGGCCCCCATCACCTGCAGTATAGCACTATGCTCATCTGCAGTGTGACGACAAGCAATGCGAGGCACATTTGAAGAGGCAAAGTACAGTGGTAACTTGCAGCGTGTGAAACACGAGGCAAGGCATTTGACTCGCATGATGTGGGGTATGTGGTGGAAGTAAAGTGCTGTAGCAATGCATCCGACCTCGGTTACCTCCAGCAACTTCTTTGCCTTCTGCCAGGTCGCTGCCACCAGTGCTGCTGCCGCCGCCGCTGCTACCGCCCCAGCTGTCGCCGCCGCTGCTGCTGCTGGTGGTGGTGGTGGTTTGTGCAGCTGCTGCATGTGCTGAGTCACTGGCAGGCTCAGACACGCGTGTGGGTGTTGACGGACTGCTGGGCTCGTCTGCTGCAGGTGGACAACAGTGCAGTACAAACATATGCACACCACAGTCCGGTCAACAGCTGGCCAAGAGATGCTCGAGGGTGAAGGGCTGAGCCCTACCCCTGGACCTGGCAAGTGCAGCAGCACAGTCTTGGGGCCAGTGGGTTGCACGTGGGCATGCAAGACATAACATGGGTGCAGTTATGTGGCAGTAAAAGACTATGGTAGTCTGAAGGTGGGCCAAGAGAGATGCAATCATGCTGGAGAGGTTGGTTGCGAGCATGCTGGGTTTGCCCACTGACCTGCGTCCTCAGCGTCACCGCCTCCCTGCTGTGTGGACACCCTGATGGCCTGCTGGCGCAGCTGAGAGCCATTCAAAGCCTGGACGGCACACACACAGCACAGCACAGCATGGCATGGCATGGCATTACACAGGCACAACGCTGCTTTGCAACTGCATGACGCCTCTGAGTATCATGTCCGCATTATATACAGCTCTCTTTGTATTGTGCAGGCCCTGCAGCGGCCACAAGACAGTATTTCGGCAGTAACAGCACTTGTGCCAGTACAATCTTACAGAAGCAGTCCTGGTGTAGCCCGATCACGGAACACCTGCAGCCCCACCTTGCGCGCTGCAGCTGCTGCCTCAGGGGTGCTGAACTGCACGTAGCCCATGGTGTCATTGTCCACATTCATGATAAAGGCCGACTCAAAGCCAGCTTGGTCCCTGCAGGACAGCAGGGCGAAGCCAACAGGACAAACACGGGTGTTGATTGTTGACCACCCACTTCCTGACAACAGGACAACAGAGGGTCTTGATCCAAAGCATCAGATTGACGGGTGCATGGTGTGTGACCAGTGTGGTGCCTGTGTCGCCATACCACCTACTTGAAATGGGCTGTTAGCTCGTCTCCCCTGACTGTTGAGTCCAGTCGGGAGATATACAGGACCTTGGAAGTGTTGGCCGTGGCCTGCACATCAGCACCTGCACAGCACAGCACACAGCGTGAGGACACAGGTATCTGGTTGAGAATCTGCGGGCTGAACCACATCTATCCAGGGATGTGGCATCAGTGGTGGAGAGACTGCACGTGAGGAGTGTGCTGACACCTGTACATGCTGAGCTGGACGCATGATACACTTCGTACTGGCACATTGGGACAGCAGCAGTGTACAAGTGCTGCGCTATTTGACCCAAACATTGACAGACCCGGCAAGCCGGCACAATGGGGCCAGCAGCTGTTTCTGCATTGGTGCTTTTGACTTGCTGCTGCTGCTACTGCTGTTATGATTGCCAGGCCGTTTGTACCTGCAGATTCACAGATGGTCCGAGATCTCGTGCACCCTAGGTTTGCGAGCTGTGGCAGGTGTTCAGATGTTTGATGGCGAGCACGCGGCACAGGCCGTGCCAACGTGGCACGGGGAGTGATCACCGCTGAAGAGATCGTCGCAGGCCGATGCCGCGGGAGGCTGCTGCACTGCCGAGTCAGCATCATAATTGATTTTGAATGAACGTTTCAGTCAGCCTCGTGCCCTATCAAGCTACAGCAGCGCTTCTGGAGAGGCAGCAAGTGACCTGGAGCAACAGCGAGGTGTCTTGTGTGGGAAATGCGTAGGATGATGTGCTAAAGGGCACACACGTGAATCCCAATGAGGCTGGATAGTTCTGAGCATTTTTTTGTCAGGACTGGGGATGTTCCCGGCTGGCTGCTGTGATCACTGTCACTTTTCATTGTTTGTTACTCATTGCTGTTGCTATCCATGGTGCCGACTTCAAGACCAACCTGCGACCTGCGACCCTCAAGTGCAATTGCTTAGTGAGCGCCACCAATCATACCCATAAGACCTCAAACCACCATGTTGTAGGCTCATAGGGATCCAACAGGGAGAAGTCTCTTACCATCTGCTGCAAGTCCGCCCTGCCACAACTTGCTGCAGCCGGTTCAGTGCAGCACAGCATGCAGGACAGCGCTGCATGCAGTACAAAATGCAGCCCGGCGTGCAGTTCAACACTGCCCTGCCACACAGGAGCTATGCAGTGGAGGATACACCATGTTTGATGGCAGAGTTGGCAGCTGACAACCAGACTCAAGTCGGGATGCTGCAGAAACGTGCAGACCGACAAACAGTCTGAAACGCAGACATGACAGGCGCCGACTCTCTGCGTGTGTGTCAAGAGCAAAGGTATTCAAAGCTAGGACACTCCAATAGCTGTTGCTCCACCTGTGATGCTGCTAAACTACAGCATACCACACCCAGACACACCCGACACACTACCACACTGCTGTAGCACACACAATAGCCCGAGCAAAGTAACCAGTCCCTGCCGGGTTTTCAAGCCCTGGCTGTACCGCAAACCCAAATCACCAGCAACTGCATCAGCTGATTCAAACACACCGCCAAACCCCAGACCTAGCTAAGACACAGACAGACACAGACGAACTGGCAGTTCCCTTTGGGTGGACATGCACGTCACTACAGGCGACCTGTTCAGGCGATATCTGGGGCCACCAGCAGCAAGGGTTTGGTGCTGTGCCCCCAGCACAACACAGTCAGCCATCCGAAGGGACAACCATGCAATGCCTGCAGCTGCTGGCACGCTGGAAAACCCCAGTGCACGGTGCTGTGTGCCACCCGCCAAGCGCTGACCACAGGCTGTCTGTCAGGAACCAGTGGCCGCCCGCCCGACCTTACCCCGACGATGCGAAGGGAACAAATGTACAAACATGAACCCACCAGGAGCCCTCTCCGCCTACATATACATGGGCCGTTTAGGGTGCTGCTTCTTCACTCATACTTCAGACCACTGACCAACCCCACACTCATACAAACAGGCTGCACACCACTGCCTAGAGTTTGACCAGAGACCCACAGGCCCACACATATGCCTTGCAAGGGAGCCACGGCAGCAGCAGCAGCACACAACACACCAGCCAGAACAGCCAGCACACAGCATAGAAGTTGAGCAACCCTGCAGACCCACAGGGGTAGGCTGAGTCAGAGCCTTGGGAGGAAGAAACCCTGCTCTTGCTGCTGCTGCTGCTGCGGCGGCGGCGGCGGCGCATGCTGTGCTGCGACATGCCGCACAGGCAGTATCAGCAGACCTGCTGCTGCTGCTGCGCGTGCAGCCTTAGCTCCAATGCTGGCGCTCGCTGCTTGCAAAGATGCTGTAGAACACCGCGCCAAATAGCTGGCAGCAGGCGGTGGGGAAGAACAGCGCCAGCTGCCAGCTGTTGGTGGCATCTAGCAGGTACCCTGCACTGGTCACTCCCAACACCCCGGGGATTGCTCCTGCTGTGTTGGTGATGCCAAGCAGCGCACTGGCGTACTTTGGTGACAGGTCCTGTAGGCACATGATGATGGTGCAGGTACAGGCAGAGCAGTACACAGTCTCAGCATGACAAACACCACATGGGCATGCTTCAAGCTATGGAGAAGCGCACTGGCATGTTCAGGTGACAAGTCCGGTCAGGCCGCGGGGCAAGCACAGGCACGGCGGGGTCAGTCATCAGGATCGGCATGGACAACAGCACAGCTCTGCACATCATACTATCAAGCAGTGTGCTTGCGTACTCGGGTGGGGGTCCTGCTGACACCCCACGATGAAAACACAAACCTAGCCAAAGAACCAAGAAAGCCAAGACAAACCAAAGGCCCAGCCAAGCAACATACAGCACCTTGTACTTGACGCGTACCTGGTGGTTGCAGTACAGCCCCGCCCTGCTCCATGCCCCGAAGGCAAAGCCCACAGACAGCAGCCCCACAAGCAGCGGCACGTTGGCGGCCTGCGTGCCTGCTACTGGCGTGAGTGCTGCGCAGGCGAGCATGCAGGCTGCAGGAACCACAAAGGCCAGGCCCTGCGCCAGCTTGCGCACTGTGGTCAAGTTGACGCCCCTCTTCACCATGCCGTCAGCCACTGGCCCGACCTGCAGAGGTGAGAGATGGCAAGCAGCACAGGTTTGTTGTCAGAATGTGGTCAGAATGACGCCCCTCTTCACCAAGCACTCAGCAACTGGCTCGAGCTGCTTAGGGAGATAGTTCACAGCAGGCAGTGGGGTTGAGGGGTCAAGCTTTGTGAGAGGCTTGGAGGATTTGTTCCTGCAGCTGGCTGTCCCAGGGGTCCAGCAGTTCAACAGCATGTGTACCTGAGCCTGTGTACTGCAGCAAATGTACCGCAGCAGCAGCAGCAGATGTACCGCAGCAGGTGTACTGCAGCAGATGTACCGCAGCAGCAGATGTACCACAGCAGGTGTACTGTACTCACCACTGGTGTCATGACAATCATGGCCACGTAGGGAATGAGTGTGAGGAAGCTGCTCTCCTGCACGTTCAAGCCCAGCGCCATTTCAAAGTAGGAAGGCAACCAGGCCAGCAGGGTATAGTAGCCCCAGTTGAAGCAGAAGTGGGCCACTGTGACGGCCCACACAGGTGGCGACTTGAAAAAGTCCTTCCAGGGGACCTTGGTCCCTGGCGCTGCTGCGCCCCCGCTTTTGCTGCTGTCAAAGACCGCCTGCTGCGGCTGCTGTGGGGGCTGCTGCTGCTGCTGCTGGCTGCTGCTGTTGGAGGGGCTGGAGGCCCTGCTGCTGCCGGGGCTCTTGGCTGCTGCTGCTGCTGCCTGGGCAACCTTCTGGATGTCATCATCCCACTCGTCCATGCTGCCTGCAGGCACGATGCAGCAAGCATGCCATGCACAGCATGATCAACACGCGGTGGCACATGTGCTGTTGCGTCGTGCTGCACAGTTGCTGCTGGGCCATCCCATACTGCAGCGAAAACCACCTCTCAAACAACTCCTGCCCCAGATTCACACCGGATAAACCAAATTCAACTATGGATCGCAGACCTCACATGACTGAACCAGCTTATCCACTTCACACTACAACCCCCACACCGCCCAACCCACCTGCAACACTGCTGGTGTCAGTGATGGCCTCTGACGCTGCTGCGCTGCTGCTGACATCGGCTCCCACAGGGATGTGGGGCACACGCACAACACCAGTGGTGGCTGCTGCTTGCACCTGTGCCTTCATCAATGGGTCCTGCAAAGTAACAGCAGCACAGCCAGCCGGCTTGCAGTGTCATCTTGGTGTCTCTAGGGCTGTGTTACTGGGGCTCTCATAAGTGCACAATCGATGCAAAACACGCCACAGATCTGCAGTCCCTGCAACACTCATACGGGCGTCAGCTCCAACACAGCACCATGTCATGCCGAAGCTGCTGCTGAGCTGCCTCAGTATTGATGCACTACGCGAAATGGCCGAGCAATCCTACCAGATCCAAAAGATGAAGCTCACAGAGTCAGGCTGCTGTTTGAGCCTACTTTCACGTGACTGGCGTCCTGATCAGATCAGTGCTGATCATTGAAGTAGAAGAACCAAGTGCCCACAAGCAGAGCAGCACCTCACCTGCATGGTTGGCCGCACCAAAGGCCACATCAAGCACCAGATGCCTCCCAGCACAGCAAACAGGTAGAAGACCGAGGGCCAGCCATACATACGTATGAGGGGGCCAGACAGCAGCAGGCCCACAGCACTGCCCACGTCCAGACCGCCCCACACAGTCGTCACAGCCCGGGAGCGCTCAGTGGACGGGACCTGCACGACACAACACGACTCGACACAGCACAGCATATTAGCAGGCGTCAAAGCACATCAGTGGCTGCTTCAGCACTTTGCAGCTGATGGTTTTCAGTGGCCGGCATCACTGCAGCAACCCCCTGTTTGTTCTTGTGGGTCCTTCTTCAAGTCACTGCAGCCACCCTGTGCAAGACCGCAGCCAGCAGCTGCTATAGCCCTTGCACAAAGCTGGGCAACAGTGTAGGTTGTGCTATTGTGTGCGACTTGCACACTTCATGAGGCTGTGCTGCTGCAGCATGCTGTGTCACACAAGAGCTGCATGCTGTACTGCAGTGTGCTGCAGTGTGCTGCATCCTTGCCAAACCATGCCACAGATACATGCTGCACCAAGCCCTGCCGCCACTGCAGGCTGTGCTATGCCGTGCTGCAGCTGCTGGTGCGTGCTGTGCTATGCTGTGCTATGCTGTGCTGCCGCATGCTGCTCACCTGCCAAGCCAGGACACTTGTTGCCGCACTGGGCGCAAAACCCTCACCCAGGCCCACCTGCACACAGCAGCAGCAGTAGCACAGCAACATTCAGTCTCTGCCAGCATCGTTTGAGTTGAGAACATTTGGTGCTGGAATCGCACAGCCCTTGACATGACTTTTCAAATGCTACGTTGACTGTTGCTGCTGGCGTGGACCATATTGTGGCACTGCTGGTGCTCGATGCCTCGGGACGCTTCCAGGACCCATGCATGCATCCCAACTGCAGCTGCCCGGTGTGGTGGACATCAGCACCACACATGCAGACTTCCACCGAACCGGGCAGCTGCATATGCGATGCATGCAAGAGCCCTGGAAACACCCTGAGCTGCTTCACAAACACACCCTGTGCTGACATACACTTTGTTTCGCAGAGCCAGGTCCTGGGAGAGATGCTGGGGGCAACTTGTGTGTGTCCCAATGCTGCTGCTAGCCCAAATGGCACACCTAGAACCCCGATTTTGTGACCGCTGCAAGGATACTCACCAGCACACGTGTCGCACAGAGGGCCCAGATGCCCAGGTGTGCTGCTGGTGGTGCGATCAGCGTGCCAAAGGACCAGAGGGCCACTCCAGCCATCAGCACCTTGGCCCCACCAATCCTGCACAGCAGCAGAGGGATGCACAAGGTGTTTGAGACGTCAGTGGGTTGGAATGAGCTCAACGTTGAACATGCCGCCTACTGGTTCAATCGTCACTTGACAGAGATGGCGTACAGTAGACATCAGTGACAGCATGCAGTACTCGGTGACTTCACACAAGTATTGTGGGTGGGTAAGCGCCTGCCTGGCTGCCCCTACTGCTGCTGCTGCTGCTGCTGCTGCTGCTCATGCTGCTGCTGGTAGCAGGCTGCTGGATGAAGTTGCATCATGATGCCCACAATGCCTGCTGTGGCAGAGCCTGCTCTACGCCTTCTACTTAGGATTGCTTGATCGTGTTCACTCACTTTGTTGAGATGTAGCCGGCAGGGACCTGTGTCAGGGAGTAGCCCCAAAAGAAGGAGCTGGACACCAGGCCACGGTCTGTTGCAGACCAGCCCAGGTCCTTGGCCATAGGGATGACAGCTACTGACATGTTTACCTGCACAGACACATACGCAAGCACCACGTCCAGACCTCATACACCGCAGCCCTGGTTTTGTTGGGCCTTTGCACTGACGTGTCAGACTCTGCTGGTGGTGTGCTGCTCCCAGAGTGTCTGATCTTGGGCAAGGGCCGGAATGTGTTGCAGCGTGTTGCATGCCCAAGCTGGCCAACCTTGCCCATGGTTCCCCACTACTGCAGCAAGTCTTGAATGCTGCAGGTCCCTGATGAAGTGAGTCGGGTCCCTGAAGGAGGGCTCGATCAGTCTGCAAATTGCTTATGCAACCAACCACCCCGTCACTTTCATGGAATGATCAGTTGCCACTACTGCTGTAGCACCCTGCTGCTACGCACCTTGTCCATGTTGCAGAGCACAAAGGCGACTGCCATCATGAACACAATCCTCCAGCGATGCGCCACGCCCCCTGCTGGTGCCTCTGCAGGCACCGCTGCTGCTGCACTGACACCTCCATGAGCAGAGAGGCCAGTGACTGCTCCATTACTCGGCTGGGCTCCATTGCTAGATGCGTTGTCGGGGCTGGCGCCTGTCTGATTTGTTTCTGAGTCTTTTACGCCGACCACAGGGCCTGCGTCGGGCTCAGGAAAGGCTGGGGGTCCTGCTGCTACCTGCCATCTTCTCTGTTGTGATCTTGCGCTGCCTGACAGCCTGACAGGGCGCTCCAAGGCGCTACTGACGGATGCTACATACTGATAGTCCCTAAATGCGCCAATCCTGCATGCTTGGCTGATGATCCGGTTTGTGGGGGGCCTATCAGGGTAAGCTCTAGTGAACGAAGCTCGCGGCCTCTGCAGCCGTGCGCCCTGCTGGGCGCTGAACTGCATGTGATCTGTCAAAATAACAAAGAATGTACGTTCACAACAGACTCTGGACGATCAAGGCACCAGAAGCTCCCAGCAACCCGATGGCCTTGTGCAGGTGCCCAACAAAACAGGAAATGGAACAGTTTGCTGTATCACAAATGAAATGATCGTGCTGGCTCCACTCGATGCTGCCTGGATACAAGCAGAATCGAAACCCTCACCCTGAGCCCCGGGTGAATGCAAGCGTCAGTTGTGCTGAGCTGCGTCACTGCCAGTGTCCTTTATCAGCTTTGAATTATTGTTTGATTGAGTTCTGACTGGCCTCCGACACCTTTGGGCAACGTTGTCACCCCCAAGTGCCGACAGCTCCACCTGCAACTGCCGATACTGCAAGCATGGACCACGTGATGGACATGCCCCCTCCCGCACCACCAGATGCTTTCAGCTTGGATGAGGACGAGTCTGGCACGAATATGCGGCAGGGAGCGCGTGCTGAACACCCCAGTCCAGGCCTCACTGTGGGACGGGCCCAACCTCCCACAGTCCACGCTGTGGACAGCACAACAGCAGAGCTACAGCAACAGCAGACGCACAAGCAGGCGCACAAACCTGCATCAAAGGTTCATCAGAGCCCGATGCACGCTCCTGGAGCCACAGAAGCATCCACAACGGGCGCTGACACTGAAGTCCTGTCCCAGCGCAACACACCACCTGCCCTCCCGCATGTGGAGCAGCAGCAGCATGCCCAGGGCCAGCAGCACGCACACAACTCGCCTCAGCAACAGCAGAAGGACGCGCAACAACAAGAGCAACAGGTGCAGCAGCAGG
>QAXK01011426.1:0-10070 GCA_004335735.1 Chlorella sp. KRBP | reverse complement strand
CAGCAGCAGCAGCCCCACCACTCCAGCAGGGCCCTAAGGGCTCACTCGGCCCTAAGTGACTTCACAGCACTCAGTGGTGGCTCATGCGGGGACCTGGGCAGCCCCCTGCATGGTATGCTGGAGGCCATCCTGTGTGACACACTGGAGAAGCGCCGGGAGGCGCGCGTATTGAAGAGTACCATGAGTGGCTGGAGGCACTACGTACGCGGTACGTCCTAGTTGTGTTGGGCGATGGTGTCCATCTGTCACCAAACGTCTTGGCTTATCTGCTGGCTGTGCAGCACACACTTCCCGTGTCAACACACTGCAAGCAGCATAGAGTGAGCCTTTCTGTGAATGAGCAACGTGCCATGGTGTGGACGCGTGTAGATGCTGCTGGGATTGCTAAATAGCATGATGTGGAGGGTTTAACGAAGTCATCACACGCAACACTGATGCTTCGCCCTTCATACAGCACCACACTATTTATGCATCTTCCCATGTCGATGCTGTTGTTTACATGCTGCAGGCCGCAGAGCCAAGGCCGAAGCCAGCACGCTGGCATATGAGCAGCAGCAGGGCAGCGACGCACCCGTGATCCGTCATAGCCCACACCATCAGGCGCATGCTGATTACGACCACCATGGCCAGCGTGACAGCGACGTGCAGCTCAACCCCAGATCCACCTCCAGGCCCAGCAGTGGGTCCAGCAGGCCTCGCTCTGCACCTGCAGGCCACGCACTGCGCATCTCCCTGCAGGGCCTCAACAAGTCGGTCCTGCAGCAGTCCCTGGGCCAGCTGCTGCTGCAAAGCCAGCTCGAGGGCGCAGAGGCAGACGCAGACTCCCTGGAGATCGTGGTGTCCGGGCAGCTGCGCCTGCAGCCCTCCCCCAGGCGCTCGCCCTCCCCGCACCACCGCCAGTGTGCTGCGTCTGACGGCGGCAGCAGCATCAGCAGCGGCGGCAGCAGTGCGGACGTGATCAGGCACTTTGACAGCCAGCTGCGGGCGACGCAGGAGGCGGTGGCTGCTGCAGCCGCCAGTGCAGGCCGGGCCCCGCTGCAGTCTATGCTCAAGGAGATGCAGGGCGTCGTGTCCCGCATGGAGGCCGTCTGCGGCACAGCTGAACAGGACCACAGTCCTGCCTCAGGACCGCGTGCCTCGCCCAAGAAGCTCAGCAGCACTGGCCAGCAGGGCCTGCCCCGGCGGTCACCTGGCAACCACTCAAGCCGGCAGCACACCAGGAGCCCCCAGACGCTCCCTGTGCCCCGCAGCCGCAGCCCCATCCCTAGCATGACCCCCCAGCGGCTGTTCAGTAGCCCCAGGCGCCCTGGCTCAGCTGGCAGTGCTTTCGGCACAGACTGGCAGCAGCAGCAGCAGCAAGGGTCCCCAAGTGGGTCGTGTCAACCTTGCACGCCTGGGTTTGCACGCAGCCGCAGCCCACGCCGGCGGCCACCGCCTGCTGGACTGACCCTCAAGTCCCCCGACCGCAACAAGCTGCGGGGGCAGCTGCACCAAGTGCAGGACCGGCTGGCCAAGCTAGAGGTAGGGCAGCTGTGTTGTCACGGGACGGAGCACATAGGAAGACACACAGCATGTTGCAACCCGTTCGCCGTGTACTGGCTAGTCGCCTCACATGCCTTTTGTATGGTGTAGTTGCCAAGCTGGACAAACCAACTTTACAGTGAGGCACCAACGAGGGTCAACACATGTCAGTGCAGCATCCGTATATGGCACGACCACATGCCTACAACAGAACAATGGCCTGCTGCCTGTGGTGTCTGCAGATAAAGATGAACCAGGCTGCGGCCATGGCGGAGCCCTGCAGCTGCGTGGCCCCTCTGCAGTCCTACTGGGACCCCACCCAGCAGGAGTGGGTGGGTGGGGGCACCTGCTGCTGCAGCCTGCAGGGCAAGCGGGATGTGCTGGTGAGCCGCATGCAGCAGGAGCTGGAGGACATGCAGAGGGAGCTCTCGCAGCTGCAGGACTCAATGCCCGGGGCTTACTGCTCCAGCAGTGGCGCTGCATGTGTTTGATTGGCTGCTGTCAATGTTGGCCTTGACCCGCACCTGCTGATCAGGTAGCGCACACCAGGCCAATCAGCGATTGGACAGCCTGTCACGACACCATCTCAGCTCATTGATGTGTTGGTGGCCTATGGAGCGCAGCAGGCGCTGGTGATGTGCGCAGCACAATTGTGTTTGGTTTGGATTGCATCGGCAACCACTAGATGGTCTCAATAACTGAGCAGCGGTCCCTGGCATCTGCAGATCAGGTGCTGCAACCCACCACCAGCAGGCTCAAGGTTTCTCTTCTGGAGGCTCGCTCATAGCAGGAGCGGTATTAAAGGCTGGTCATCGACCCTATGGCATCATGTTGTTGGGAACCAGCATCGCATGGCGTGTGTGGAACTTGTGATTCAGTCAGCGGCTGATACCCGAAGGCGCCGGCATGGCAGCAACCTTCTTGCGAGGGACCGTTCACCTCCCGATTGGTGTCTGGGAGCATGTGTTGACAAAGGTCTGTTGGGTGAAGAGGATATGGCACTGGTTCCAGATCCAAACTTCAGGGCTGGGCCGGCAGTGCCCAAAGGTCCTTCTTGTGGATGGTTGGGGACAGATAGCTGGGACGTGTTTTGCTGCTGTGTTGACCATGGCTCTCAACCTTTCTTTCCATGGATCCAGGAATTGAGGGCTGGGCCGGCAGTGCCCAAGTAATCGGGTTATACAGACGGGAACAGTATGCTGGGCCGTGTGTTGCGGCTGTGTTGACCACGGCTCTCATCTCTCTTTCCATGGACCTAGGAATCCATGAAGTTGACCCTACCTGTGACCTTTGGCAGTCACATCGAGTTTTCCATCCCAGGGTGTGCACATTATCAGGCGAAACACGTGACATCATGGCGTGCCAGTCCAGTCAATTATGGTTGGCCACCTGTTGAGCTCTGCCAATAGCGCAGCGAGTAGCACTTGGGTCGTCACAGCCCAACTCCCCACATGTGGTGGAAAGACCACAATAGCAGCTCCAGGTGACACTGGTGGCTAAAGGTGCATTGCTTTGGTGGTGGCGACTGGGGCCTGGGTTGGTCACGCAGCTGCAGAAGTTGCTTCATCACTTTGGATCTGAGCACCACGCACCAATAGACTTTACTGTCTGCATCGCTGGCGCATGCACATGCCTGCTCGCTGCTACCTGCATCGGGCTGACATTCTTGCATGCTTCCCAACACTTCGACACTCAGTGACTGAGTTGCCGGCCCAATGCAGTCGGTGGTGTCACTGGGGACATCCGGAGGATGGGTTGGTGGGTGATAGGCCAGGTGTGTGTGAGCTCCGTAACATGGCTGGCAGGGTACCACAGCTGCCAAGGTCATGCAGAGGCTTTGAGAGGTACAGCTTTGTGACATGTGACCCAATTGCTAGATCGCCTGCATGCAAACACGCACTGCCATGCCATGATGGCTGCGCAGATCAGCAGTTGCGGCATGCCGTGGCTTTGGTGCTGCCGCATGCCTTGGTGGGGTATCATCAGCAGCATGTGTGCTTTGGTTTGTGGTTGATTAGCCTTTTTTTCGCGCGGTGGCGTGAAGTTTAATGGCGCACCTGCAAATCAGTCAGGTTGAGTAATTGGCAGTTGCCCAATCCCCATGCGAACGGCACTTGCAAGGGTCAAGAGGCTGTCCAGAGGCTGGCAGGTTTCCTGATGTGGCATATATGAAGGTTACGATATGATGAGGCAATATATTACAGTACCTGTATGAGGCGATGGCATGCGCAATGGACAGCCTGATATGGCTGCAAAATCGATCATCAACGAGCTGTACCAGCGCCTGCGCACTGGAGCACCAATCTACAAGACACAAGCTGATGATTTGGACGGCTTCCTTTGCACTCTTACGCTTCCAGCCGTAGACTGCGAGTTCGAAGCACTCAAGACACAAGACAGGCACTTCCAAGGCAGGGGGTGCAGCAAAAAGGTTGGTGTGTGAGCTGAGAACGCAACTTGACAGCAAGAACCACTAATACGGATTTCAAGCATTCCTGGACACTGTATTCACAACCAGGAGCTCTCTCTGCGCATATTCTGCATGATGCTGCTGTTGCTGTCTGTGATGCTGTTGCTGTGGCAGGAAGCGGAGCATGCAGCAGCCATCGCTGGTGTTGATTACCTGACGGTCGAAAAGGTCCTACGTCCAGATGCCCCAGCAAGCAGCCTCAGCTATGGCACTATCTCTGCCTCCCCCTCTGTGTCTTCAGCAACCAGTGGGGTTAGCTTGCCTGGGGTCGGCTCCAAGCGATCTAAAAGCAATGCAGACCCCCTTGATGACGACTCTGCAGGTGTGTCCACGCAGCACAGCGTTCAATGATCAAAGGGATATCATTCCATGCCTTTGGGTGTGCCAGCACGCATGTACACACTCGCATCACTGTAAGGTGCAGGCCCAATACCTAGCAAGCAGTCCGTCACCCACCACCTCCCCTTGACTATGTTTTTTGATGTCACAGCCACCTTTGCTCCTGCTGCCTCACAGAGAGCCTGGAGTCCCGGATCCTTGAGGCCCTCACCTCTGTCTACCCCAGGCACCTCAATGGGGCGCAGCTGGCTAAGCTGTGTGGACACTTCAGGCTCAAGAGCAAGGTGGGTCGAGTCTGCCTGTGGTGATGCTGTACAGAAAAGTAGTTCATGATATGCCTCTATGCAAATGAGAGATTGGGACACCCAGTGTGCCTCACAACGTTGTATAGTACCAGTGCTGTACCACAGGGTTTTCACAGTTTTTGTCGCCACATGCGAACTTGTATGTGCCATGCTCTGCCGTGCTGTGCTGTGTTGTGTGCCAGGTCAACCACCTGCTGTATATGAAGCTGAAGGCTCACGGCCTTGTTGAGCTGCTGGACACGCCCACACCAGCATGGAGAGCAGCAGCCAAGGCACTCAGCACAGCACAGCACACACCAGCAGCAGCGGCAGCAGCAGCAGCGGCAGGCGAGTACCAGTCATGTCAGCCCACCAGCTCGACAGATGCGGGTGCAGCACCCCCTGCTGTCAGCCGCGGTGCAGGCAGCAGCAGCAGACACACCACAGACGCCCCTGCAACCAGCGAGTTGACAGGGGAGGTGTCATCTTCAGGAGCACACCAACGCACACCACCACCAGCAGCAGCAGCAGAAGGTGCTGCTGTCAGCAGTGGGGCTGTCTCCCTGGAGGGTACCCCCGTCGTGTTGAGTCACAAGCCATGTAGAGTGGGCAGTCAGACACCACCCGCGAGAATCCCCAGCAAGCCTGGGGGTGTGGGCAGCAGGGTGCTGGACGCCTGGCAGCAGCAGCAGCAGCAGGGCATGCATGGAAGCCCGTCACCTGCAGCACCGCCCCGGCAGGGACTCAGGGTCACCAGCAGGGGCCCTGGGCTCTCACCTGCGGCATCTGCATCCGGGGGTGTGCTGCCTCGACAAGCTGCGTCCATGGGGGGTGGTGGTGCTGCTGCTGTCGCTGCTGCTGCTGGCGGTGGTGCCGGTGGCAACAGTGGTGGCGGTGTGAGGGGCAGCTGCAGTCCAGTGCCCGCACCTGGGAGCAGCAGGAGGCAGTACCAGCCTCAGCAGGCGACGGGGCTGCAGTCAGGCATGCTGCTGGGCAGCAGAGCGGGGTATCTTGCCGCAACACCCACCATTGTGACCAGGCAGCAGCAGTTATTGCAGCAGCAGCAGCAGCAGGGTGTTTCGTTGACTGAGATGCCAACAGTTACAGTACCCCAGCAACGGCAGCAGCAGCAGCAGGTGCATGGTCCAGATGGACCAGCAGTTGCAGATGCCTGGCTGCTGCCGCAGACCCTGGCTGCTGTTGCAGGCCTTGGATTGCTGGACCCAGCAGAAGCACTGTCTATGGCTCCTGCTGCCGCTGCTGCTGTGTTGCAGCCAGGTGCTATACACAGGCAGTACAGTCCTACACAGCAGCAGGGCAATAGCCAGGAGGGCTCACAGGCTTTGAAATCCCTGCCTCGCAAGCAGCAGCCCCAGCAGCAGCAGCAGCAGCAGCGGGTGCAGTTGACAGCAGGCACGGACTCAGATGAGGAGATATCTCCTGCTGTGCTTGCTGCTGCAAGCGAAGCTGCAAGCTTGGAGCCTGCACCCTTTGATGAACAGCGGGTGTCAAGCAGCAGCACAGACGCCTCTCGGCGGCAGCAGCAGCAGCAGCAGCAGTGGGTGCAGCACAGATCGCTGCAGCACCAGCAGCAGGAGCAGCGGCACCAGCAGCAGGAGCAGCGGCACCGGCAGCATCAAATTTCTGCTGCGGCGGCATTTCCTGCAGGGTCCCACCTTATGCAGCATGTCGACCTGCTAGCTGCTATGCACATCAACGAGCAGCCTGCAGCGCAGCAGCAGCAGCAGCAGCATGTCCTGGGGCCCTGTGCACTCGATTCAGTGGTGCCACAAAGCTCCCTACGTGGCCGTGTTGGCAGCAGCAGCAGCAGCAGGCTCCCTGGAGAGGCGGGCATCAAGCGGAAGTACCCAGTCTACCTCAGCACAGAAGCAGACGCAATCACGGCTGACGCAGCAGCAGCAGCAGCAGTGGCAGCAGGCGGCCCTGCCGCTGCTGCCACTGTCGCTGCTGCTGGGCTTGCATGGGTGACTCCTGGCATCGGCATGACGCTTGGAGCTACTGCTGCTGCTGTGGCTGCGGCTTCTGGTTGTGGCCTTGCAGATGACATGCTGCAAGATGAGCCGCAGAACATGCAGGAGCAGCTAGTCAACAATGCCCAGCAGCAGCAGCAGCGGCAGCAGTCGTGTGATGCAGACCACACGCACCCCCAGCGGCGGCGCAGGCGGTCAGGACAGGGGGGAGGGTTCAGCGGGCGTGGCCTGGGCATTGCAGGCCTCGGCACCACAGCCCTGAACCCTGCCTCTGGTTGCAACAGGCTGGCAGGCTGGGAGGGGTCTGTGGAAGATGAACAGACAGGCAGCTCAGATGACATGCAGGACTGTGAAGCAGCAGCGGGTGTAGAGGCTGCTGTTGTCATGCCACCTGCAGAGCAGGAGCAGCAGAGGGTACTGCCAGGGCACATACCAAGCCGCACTGCAGGAGGAGGTCTTGCACCTGGTATAGGACAGCAGGCTGCTATTGCCGCTGCTGCAGGTCAGCAGGACTGGTCATCAGGCTTCCTGCAGCACACCTCAGCAGCAGCACCGCCGACCCAGCACACTGCTGTAGGCCCGACAGCAATGCAAGCAGCAGCAGCAGCAGGGGCCACTTGGGGAAGCAATGCAGGCCATGGCTTGGATCACCCCTGGCATGATCAAGTGGCTGGCACAGGCAGCACAGGCAACCTTTGGCAGTGGCAGTATGCAACACAGCGCCAGCACCAAGCCTGGCCCTTACCTGAGTCACTGTCTGAAGAGGAGGGAGACGAGGAGGGCAATGGGAGCTGCTGCTTGGGCTGGCCTACCGCTGCTGCTGCTGCTGCTGCTGCTGGGGGTGGTGCTGCAACAGGGGCAACCAGCAGAGCAGCAAAGCGTGGCGCAGCACAGCAGCGAGAGTTGACAGCTGCTGAGACGCAGCAGCAGCAGCAGCAGTACACCTGCAGTGGGGGTGGTGAGGGTGGCAGGCCCGGCAGTCCAGGGCCCTGCATATCAGGGCTGTCTGTAGGTGCATCTGCTGTGTCAGGTGGGCTTGGCGGCAACAGGGGCTCACTTGAGCCAATGCAGGGCGGAGCAGCCGCAGCAGCAGCTGCTGCGGCAGCGGCTGGTCAAGAGGTCACACAGCCGACACGCCAAGGAGTGTTGCATTACCAAGGCTGTGACCATCACGACATCCACCAGCAGCAGCAGCAGCAGCAGCCAGACTGGTTGCAGTCTGAGGAGCAGGCCCTGCAGTTGTTGTCCAGGCTGGCACTGCCACCTGCTGCCTGCATGCCGGCCAGCGCATCAGCACCAGCTGCTGCTGCTGCTGCTGCTGCTGCTGCTGGGCACAGTGGTGCAGCCCATACAGCGGCACTTGTGGACACACCAGGGGCAGGACCCGCTGCTGCTGCTGCTGCTGCTGCAAGCAGGCAGGCTAATTCAGGCAGTGGTGCCCCTGCTGATGGGTCAGCCCAGGCAGCAACTGCAAACCTTGTCCACTGCAATGCAGCAGGCGACTGCTTGACTGTGGCTATGGCAGCAGCTGCAGCGGCAGCAGCTTGTGCTGCCGCAGTAGCAAATGCTGCGGGGTTGGTCACAGCAGAGCCAGCAGCGGCAGGAGCGCCGGCAGCGGCAGCGTCTGTTTCTATCGTCAGTGATGGCGCTGGTGCGCACCAGAGCCTCCAGCAACATGTGATGGCGTCACAAATGCACGGGGGTGCTGCTTTGCAGCTGGCTGCCGGGAGTGGGCATACACCCGCTGGTGGGCTTACAACACAGGCAGCAACTGACACAGCAGGTGGCACAGCAGCAGGGACAGTAGCAGCTCCAGCAGGACCCAGTTCTTGTGATGCAGGGGCAGCGGGGCCAGGACAAGCAGCAGCAGCAGCAGCTGGCAACATGCCACCAGCAGAGCTACAGGCAGAGTATGAAAGGAGGGTGGGTGCGGTGAGGGACCTTGTACAGCAGTTGAATGAGGCGCTGCAGGGCCTCAACAGCCTGCAGGGGCAGGTTGGCAGGCCCTGACCGAGCTGCCTTTGACAATGTACACTTCGCGACCTTGTACAGCACTGACCTGAAACAAATACCCAAGACAGGCCCTGTGTAGGCCCTGTGTGTTGCTGTAATGTATTGGTTGTGGCTCTTTTTCTGAGTGGCCAGCTGGCCATGTGTGGATGTTCTGTGCAGTTTGTGGAGCAGACCTGAGGCCTGCAAACCGCCTGCTGGTGTTGCCCTGAAAGACCTTTGAAGTTTTGAACTGCAGAGCTTTGAGTTGCTGGGAGAGTCAGAGGACCATGTGACGAACCTTGGCAGGCTAGCTCCTCATGTGCAAAGCAACTCAGCATTGATATCAATTGCAACTTCGCGCCCATGCGACAGGCGCGAAACAACGTCCTGCATGCATATTTGTTTCGCCAAGTAGCGTTAATCAACACTCCTCGCAGCCCTTGGCACCAGCCAATGTGTAGCTCCGCGCGGGGCACCGCCGCGAGGGCAGTTGAACTAGACAGTACCGATGCCAACGTACCGAGTCGCTCAGTTGAACCAGGCAGGAAGTAGCATGCTAGTTGCCGTGTTTCTCTGTACTATAGTCGAGCCTAAAAGCGTGGACGCTCTTTGCTGCCAGCGGCACGTGCGCGGTGCACTTGCCAGCAGCACAGCGCGCAACCGACGACGCGGCACCCTGTTGATATCACTGCTACGCACATTGCACAGAATTTATGACATTTAACCTTCCAAAATGACGCATGGGAGCAGAAAGGGGGCCGTCGTGGCCGGGGCGGTATGCATGGGCGTCGTCTTCTGTGCTGTGCTGCAGTTGCTGCCCATGCACCATATCACTGCCCATGTCCACCCAGGAGCAAGTCAGCAGACGTTGATCGCGCATATTGAACGGTACCAAGCAGCTGGTCACCCTGTGTCAGATGTTGAAGCACACTCATCACAGCTGTCAGCCATTGCAGCACATATACAAGGTGCAACAGCAGCCCTGTCGTCATTCCAGAACCAGGTCCAGCTCAACCACCACCAGCAGCAGCAGCATGGAAGCAGCTCAGCCAATGCTGTGGCAGACATTCTGCATGGCTCAGCTGCAGGCAACAGGGTCGTGACAACCAAGTCAGGCCATGCCATTGCAGTGCCACCTTGGCAGCACAGCAAGTCACACCCTACAGCTCAGTCTGCTGCTGGGTCGCATGACAGCAGCAGCAGCAGGCGGAAGACCCACACCAGGGTTGGCAGCAGTGCTTCTGAGGGTTTAGCCCTGACCGAGTCATACAGCAGGGCGCTGTTGGCACTGAGTGCTGCCCTGATGCAGGCCAGGCAGAGAGCAGAGGAGGTCACTGCACTCAAGGCTGCATTGGATGAGCTGAGGTGGCGGCAGTACAGACAGATGCACCCTGAGACTACACAGCAGCACGTCAATGCACTGCTGCTTGGTAATCACTGGCAGCCCCAGCAGCAGCCCCAGCAGCAGAAGCA
>QAXK01011417.1:0-20939 GCA_004335735.1 Chlorella sp. KRBP | reverse complement strand
TATCCTGGACCTTCATCCCTCTTCCCCCTATTGGCTTTGAATTGCCTGGACGGTGGTAGTGCAGACGTGCACTTCTCATATCACCCTCATCCTGGTGCACGAAATCTGGTGTACATGCAAGGTTGGGACCCTCAAGGATGTCATACACAAGTGCCACAGCAAGCTGCATGCTGCTGGCTGTGGAGCTGTAGTTGCATGGTTGTGCCTCCATGCAACCAGCTTGCAATTGCACCCAATCACATCACCCCTAGTATTGCCGCATCCAGTCACATCGCCCCTAAGTAATGCCGTACCTGCACATCGTTGATACAGCCATTCAGCGCTGCCTTTGAGCCAGGGTAGCAGCAGCCAATCAGCAGTGCCTTCTTTCGCCCTTGCGCTGGTGGTGCTGGGTTGTAGGTTGTGGGAGGCATATATGTAGCAGGGGGTGGGTGCTGCTGCCCTGGTGGGGGTCCATAGTTGTAGCCTCCGTATGGCGGTTGCTGCTGCTGATATGGACCCCCTGGTGGGGGTGCATACTGCTGCTGGTAGGGCCCCTGCTGTGGAGGTGCACCCCAACCTGGCTGCTGCTGCTGCTGGGGATAGGGATACGCGCCTTGCTGGTATACTACAGGTGGTTGGTATGCGCACATGCTACTAGGCTGCTGTGAGGTCCAAGGCCCGTGCACAGTGTAGGAACAATGTAGGACAGTTCACAGTTGGTTGTGCTGCCTGGAAGAGCTAATGGGTATGGTATGCTGTTGCCGCAGAAGCAATGCACGTAATACTTGGGTGCTCACAGAGGAACGAAATTCAAGGCGAGACGGCCTTGTCAAGGGTGTGCACAAATGGAGTGGGACAGGCAGGGCACAGGCAGGGGGCCAGAAGGTCGCCTACACACGGCTGAAAGGGGCTGAGCTTGGTCGCTGGTGACGTCAAGGACTGAATGACGACCTTGCGGTAATCCGCGATGCCTTGAGACAGATCTCCAGGTTGGAGGTATCGGCCACACATCCTGGTCACACAAACAACAGCAGTGAGCGGTCGACGTGCATGCATGTTGCCCCGTTGCCGATACAAGGTTGTATGACGTCAAGAACGTGTATCAGGCTCGATATTGGTGCAGTTAGATCAATGCATACCTTACCAGGTGTCCGTGTCGGGCCCTGTCTGCCGGCACACCACAGCAACAACGCTACAGGTACGTGCGATGCCAATTCCAGCACATATAGTTGGCGTTAATTGATGATCCTATACCTTGCTTATGTATGCACCGCCTGCTGTTCGCACAGGGCCATTGCATGCAGTACCCAGCTGGAGCAACCCCAGCAGCAGCAGCCATGCTCCACACAGGAGGCTCCTGCAGGCTGGTACAGCACACACTGCAGTACATGCAGCCCTCCCAAAGGTTGGCATCGTTGCTGTGCCGGAGGACACCCTTGCAACAGCAAGATTGCCTCAGCAGCCTGCACAGCAGCAACCAGCGCCAGTCCAGGTGCGGACTTCAATCCGTCGCTCCCGCCTGGCTCAGCAACACAAAGAAGACTCGCAGAACAGTGTTGACTTGCAACAGCACTTGACAGCAGTTCAGCATGCCACTCAGCAGCAACAGCAGCAGCTTTGGCTGGCTCAAGCAGCAGCACAGCAGCAACCAAACCCCCACAGCAGCAACGGCAGCAGCAGAGTTGGTAGGCAGTCCCCACCCAGACGCCTACACGCCTCTGAACAGCAGCTGCCTCAGCCACTGCAGCGGCCACAGCGGCAAAACCACCAGCCTCGTCAGCAACAGCACATCAACATGCCCACCGCAGCTGACCCAGGCTACAGCTCACAATTCACAGCCGCAAGGAGCCCAACTGCGTTCCAGCAGCCTCAGGAGCAACAGCAGTACCAACAGCAGCGGTCCAACCAGCAGCAGCAGCGCCAGGAACAGCCCTCCTTCCAGGGCAGACCCCAGCAGCAGCAGCCCTGGCACAAGTCTCAACACCACCAGCAGCAGCAGCAGCAGCAGTGGCAAGGCCAGGGTTCAAGGCAGCCCGACTGGGAGAACCCCAGACCACGCCAACAACATAAACGTCCCGATAAGCTCCAGCAGACACGGGCGTCCCACAGTGCGCAGGACAGCGCCGAGGCTGCTGCCGCCAGCAGCAGTGACAGCAGCAGCACAACCAGCAGCAGCAACAGCCATGTGTTTTTCAGCCACGGGCTGCAGCAGGATTGGTCCCTGCCTACGGGACTGGCGGTGACGTACCTGGGGAGCTCTTCGGGGGCCCCCACCCGTGACCGCAACGTGAGCTGCACTGTGCTGCGCCTGCCAGAGGCCCTGTACCTGGTGGACTGTGGGGAGGGCAGCAGCAGGCAGATGAAGCTCACTGGCATGCAGCTGGAGCAGGTGAGGCTGGGGGTATGACGGAGGGTGGTGGGGAGTGGGCGGTGGAGGTGGAGGAAGCATGGGGAGGCGGGGAGGTCATGCAGTTTGCGGTCGATGTGTCTTGGTTGGTGGGGGGACTTCAACTGGATGGGGGCATGCCTGGCATGCCTAACCACAGCACTTGCTTGCGGATCAATTGTATGCCTGCGACAACATGTGTATTGTGTGTTATCAGGGCCCTGGGGTGGTGAGAGTTGCCTACAGGTGCGTAGGCGCTGGCAGCTTGCACTTGCACTCACATCCCTTGTCCTGTGCCGCACTGCGCCTGTCTCCCCTCTCCAGATTGACACTCTGTTCATCACCCACTTGCACGGCGACCACTGCTTCGGCATCGGGACCATGTTGGTGGCAATGTGCAAGGCACGCAAGGCAGCAGCAGGAGCAGCTGCAGACCATGCCTTCAGCAGCAGCAGCAGCAGTGGCTATGACAGCCCATCAGCGCTGCGTATTGTGGGGCCTCCCCGCCTGGGTGAGCTGGTGTCATCCATGCTGTACATTGCTGGAGTGGGCCGGCAGCTGGACCAGCCAGTGTACATCACAGAGTTTGTGGAGCACGAGAGGTGCGCTCACTCAGTGTTTGGGGGGTCAGGGGTGGGGTTGAGTGTGCGCGGGTTGCGGAAGGGGTGATGGGCAAGGCAGTGGCCACAGGGCGTATTTTGTCAGTGCAGTCCTGCACCTCTCGACTGTACAAAACCGCTGAAGCATCTCTGGAGGCCCCTCCATCATCCCTTGTTCCTTGTTGGCCGTGAATTTCATGAATGCTGACGGGCAAGAAGAACCAAGAGAGGGAGAGGCCTGCATGTAGTGATGTTTCAGGGGTTTGTGCAGTCCAGCTGTGCAGTTCAGTTGTGACACAATCGTGTGCAAGAAGTTGTGAGGCTTGTTCACAGGCGTGCTTACGTGTGTCGCTCCTGCTGCTCCTGCTGCTGCTGCTGCTGCTGTTGCCTGCCCTGCTATGTGTTTGTATCTATAGTGACGCACATGACTGGCAGGCACTGCCACTCCCAGCCTCTGCCAGCAGCAACACCAAGCCCGTTGCAGCCTTCATCCGCCGCATGGCACCCACACAGCAGCTGGACCGGCATGAGTGGCCGGCTGGGCTGGACCGCAGGCTGGACAGGACAGGGCTGCGCTGGCAAGAGATGCGGCGACCCCAGGTGAGAACACGTTCTGATTGATGTTGTCGCTGCTTCCTTTGGCGGAGGGGGGGTTGTGCTGCTGCATGTTTCCCGACGACCCAATGTGAGGCTACTGGTGCTTGCTACATTACAGTGCTGTGTTGACTGAAGCTTGGTTGCAACTCCAGCACAACACACTTCAGCAGGTTGCAATGATCACTAGCATCGCTCACAGGCCCCTTGTTTCCTATGTCCCTGCAGGCACACAACTGGTATGCAAAGACCGGCCTGCTGTGGCAGATCCCGTGCCGCCAGGCTGTGGTGACAGCAGCACAGCTGCAGCACAGGGTCCCTTGCTGGGGCTATGTGTTTGACGAGATCGTGCAAACAGCCTCCAGCAACAGCAGCAGCAGCAGTGACAGCGGCAGTGACGGCAGTGCATGCGGCCGGCGTGTGGTGCTGCTGGGCGACACGGTCGACTCGCGGCCCATCGCCCCTGCAGCACTCGGGGCCGACCTGGTGTCCCACGAGGCAACGTTTGCTGCAGGCATGGAGAACAAGGCCTGCCTGGCGCAGCACAGCACAGCATGGATGGCTGGGCAGTTTGCGTGGGCGATCCAGGCCAAGGCTCTAGTGCTGACGCACTTCAGCGCGCGCTACGAGGGCAGCGCGAGGGACGCAGCCAAGGGGCCTGGGAGTTTCGTGAGCGACGGGGACACCGAGGAGCGCGCGCATCAGGCGTTGAAGCGTGAGGCAGATGATCAGTACGGCCTCGGCCCCGTGCTGCTGGCGATTGATCTGCTGTCTGCGCATGTGCGCAAGCCAGAAGAGCCCCAAGACACATGAACAGCCTGGGCTGTCATGCTGGGCTGTGGTGCATTGATGTTTGTGGCAGCTGGTGCTAGCCGTAATCTTGTGTGCATTGAGCTGGTGCAGTACGACTTTAAGTTGCTTTGTTGTGTACTGGGATGAAAGAGTGTAACAAGCCCTCTAAAAGTAAGGCATTGAACACGCTCTCACTGACATCCTGCATGTGTGGAGAGAGGCTGGAGTCTCGCCCGTTTGCCAGGTTCCCCTGACAGCTGCTGTGGGTAGGTGCATGTGGTGTTGATGCTGGCAGGATCTGGTGCCTTCCCGGCAGGACAGCTGTGAGCTAGAGCCAACAGACACTGCATGAGGCCAGAGGGGCACCGTTTTATTTCAGTCTACCCAAGCAAACAGCACCAACCCGGCTGTCTACACATTCGCCCCTGGTCCATGTCAGGCCTCTCGTACTGTGAGTAATCACCACACATCCAAACATCACATCGACCTCCATGTCACAACAGTAAACCCTGGAGTCCACAGTAAAGACAGCTGGTGCATGCGGACACCCCTTCCATGTCACCCCCAGGAAGTGTGCGGGCTGGGGCATCCGACGCCCTGCACAGGCTGATCTACTTTCTTGAGACTGCATTGTCTATTCTAGCAGCCCGGCTGCCATTCAAGCAAGAAGTCCTTCACTTCCTGCGTGTTTTTTCGTCCGGGATCTTTCTGCCAAAACTTCCAGTTGTTTCGAGTGATCGATTGGCATGAGGCTGAGCAGAAGGAGTTGTCAAGTATTAACTGACGATTGTCACCGCTGAGCACCGCTGTGTCGTCAGATTGTCTTTGACGTGGATGTTGCGTCCTGCCCCACCTGGCCGTAGCTTTGAACACTGGCCCTGGTGTTGCAAGTGACCACGTCAAGCACCCATCAGCACGGCCTGACGTCCCACCAACCCACAAACTGACATCTTTGGACATCGAGAATGCTGAGCTCACGGCTGCAACGCCAGCAGCGCAGTTTGACTCCTGCTAAGACTGCCTGCTGCCCCTGTACATCGTCTGTAAGCAAGGCTGCTGCACTGAGACGCGTACCTTTCAAACCAATAATCAGCATGCAGGATTCGCAGGCAGCAGTAGCACTGGTAGAAGAGGAACTGCGGGAGCAGGCATTGAGTCAGCAGCAGCAGACACTCCACAGCAGGTTCAGGGTGGTGCCACAACAGTATCACAAGGTACACCTGCAGGCTATCCATCAGGTGGCTTTCCAGCTCCAGCATCATCAGGCTGTCCATGCAGCATCTAGCAGATTCTCCTTGGTCACTGCAAGGTGCTTGACACATTTGATCGGCGCTGCTTCTGCAGGTGTTGCATCTTATACGGCATGGGGAGGGTTTCCACAATGGTGAGCAGTTGCGGACATGTGTGAGCTGGATACACTCATGGGGAGGTTGAAAAAAGCGTGCCGCAGCCAACACACTGACAGCTTTGTCATTGCCAGCAGCAGCAGCAGCAGCAGCGGCAGGACAGTGTACGCCCTCACTGCACACAGTTTGCCACACAAGCAAATGCGTTGCTGCCCGTTTTTTGACATAAGCTGGATGTTATGTGGACTGGCAAGATCAACAGCAGGCTGCATGAAGTCCTGGTGATCCTGCCAGTCCACAGGTGTATCGGACTGCTGACTGGGAGGCAGCACCTACCCAGCATCAGACAGTTGACAGCTGCCAGACAGCACTCGTGAACTGTCGAGCTGCAGTGTCAATGCAGCCTTGTGTGCCGCGTGTGCTGTGCATGTTCGCAGTTGCTGGTCGCATCAACCACGACAACTACAAGAGCTGGGAATACGAGGATGCACACCTGACAGAGTTTGGCTGGAAGCAGGCCAGGGCTGTGCAGGAGCACATACGCACCCACAACATCAAGGTCGACGTGGTCATCGTGTCGCCCCTTACGCGCGCCCTGGAGACCGCAGTCGGCTGCTTCGGCAACTTCGCCCCGCCACTGAACGGCACGCCTCCCCTCATGATGGGCTTGACAGAAAAGGCTGGAGTGCGCGCAGCACACCCAGCAGTGGGGTCCGAGGGCTGCCCTCCCTTTGTGTGCTACGAGCTGTGTCGGGAGCACCTCGGAGTGCACCCCTGCGACAGGCGACACCCAATTGCTGCCAAGCAGGCCATGTTCCCAGGTGCGTACGGCAGCAGAGTGTGTGCCTTTGGTAAACATGTACTGTGCCACATTCTGATGTGCGGAGCCTGGGGGTACTGTCTGCTGCTAGCAACTGAGTGAGCTGCTGACTGCAGTCTGGCAGCCATGCTTGAGTGGCTCAGCTGAGTGGTGCTCAAGTGCTCAATTGCTGCTGCCAAAAATCAAGTGCATTGTACCACCAGCTGTGCACGCCAGAAGCCATGGACTTGGTGCTCGTGCACAAGTGACCTGTTGCGTGCCGTTGCCTGGCTCGTGCTGCTGCTGCTGTAGCTGTGGACTTCTCCTGCATCAGTGAGGAGGAGGATGTGCTGTGGCAGGCGGATCACAGGGAGATGCGGGCAGAGATCCAGGCCAGGGGGCGGCTCTTCATGGAGCAGGTCATGGCACGCCCTGAGACACACATTGCGGTGCGTGAGCGTACCAGCAGCACATGCGGGGGGCGGGGGGAGGGAGGGGGGGGGGGTTCGCTGAAGGCACTGTGCTGGAGCAATGGTCGAGGAAGAGGTGGGACGGGGTATGAGGTGGCTATCTGGGCAGTGGATATGCAGAGCCTTAACATGTGCAGAGGCTGTGATGAGGAATGGCGACAGGGTGCCCTTGCTGCAGCTGCCGCCTGTACTTCGCTACGATACACTGTGGCACCTAAGGTCCTCATCAGCGTAGTTACATGGCCCATCCATCACTTACGCTGCTGCTGTGTGTGTCTGCTCCTGTGTATGCATGTGTGCCTGCACAGATTGTGAGCCATTCGTCTTTCCTGCACTTCATGATGACCAACTTTGGTCATGAGGCAAGCCCCCTCATCCAGGTGGGGCTTGTGGGCTTGTGGGCAGTCTCGTGCCTGCAGCTCCTGCTCAGCTGAGTGCTTTTTGCCGAGGAGCACACCAAGCGTGGTTCATCATCAATATGGTCTTGCTAGACAGCAGCAGGACCTTGGGGTAGCTATGCACAGTGCAGCTTCGAATCCGCAAGCAGTGCACATAGGAGGGCGTGGTCATGGAAGCGGTGCACGTGGTGCATGTGCCAGCCGCTGCTGATGCCTGCTTGATGCAGTCGGCAGCAGTTGTTCAGCAACACTGGAAGCTGTGCTGTGTGGTTGCACCACCCCAAGTAGTTGAGGCCTGCTTGACATTGAGCATAATTGCTCACCCTTGCCTCATGTGACTTACACATGCGTCCTTGACTGTGTGCAGGGCGACCTTCATCGGTGGTTTGAGAACTGTGAGCTGCGCAGCATTGTGGTTGCAGACGAGCAGGCAGTGGACAAGCAGCAAGACCCCGGCCACTTCCCTGGGTATGCTTCAGCTGTCACAGAGGGACCAAGCGTTTGAAGAGTTGGCAGGAATATTCAATAAATTTATCCGTGATGTGACCGACCATGCTTGTTGTGCAGCTGTATTCGATTGGAGGTCAGGTCTGCTGTGCCTGTGTGTCGCTGCTGTGCGTGCATATGCCATGTTGGATTGGCATGGGTTGCGCACACACCTTGCATGTGCACCGTACAGGTGTACAGGGGTACCCGGGTTTTATCATCCATTGGCGCATCACTTTGCTTGCAGGAGTGTCCCTTTTAAGCAGCTCTGCTTGTGCTGGGTTGATGTGTATGAAGCCTTCAGTGCCTGGCTGGGCCTCTTGATCTCTTCTTGGTCTGCAGTGCCAGCTGGCCTAGATAGGCTGCCAGCAGCCTGGCAGTAAACATCAAAAGTTCTTTGAGGGGTTTCAAGATTGTTCTCAAGTAGCACTGGGCAGTCTGTTAGAGGCTGGTTGGACAGCCTGTGCTCTGCCAGTGGTGGTTTCTTGATTCCCCCAGTTTGGAGTGAAGAGGGCCCACATTGTTTCTTGCGGTGCCTGAAAACCCTTGTAATAAGCACTGTAGACATCATACATGGTTCCAACAATTCCTGGCTACCTGCTGAGTTGCTGTTGCTGCGAGTTCACAACCTGCAGGTCCTAGGGTCCAGCTTGAAAGCGTGTGGCTCAACAGCGGGGACATGCCCCAGCGTCGGTCCCTTTGTCGCGACCGTGCAGGAGCCTGTAAAGTCGGGCGAAGTCTATTTCAGAAATTGGCACGATGTTGGGGGCAAGCCGCACGGTCAAGTGCCAGCTGCAGGTGCTCATGCGCGTCTGATCGCAATTATAGCTTAATTTCGTTCAGGAGTCTATATATCATTATTCCGTTTTTGCGCTGCAGGGCAAGGCAGCAAGGACCTCAGCTGTGGGGCCCAGGTTGGCTGCAAGGTGAGAAGTGGTGGCTGATTGCTAAGCAGGATATGGATATGCTCAATTGCAGTCGCTCAACCAAATTTGTGTCGTTGTGTGCAGGCACGCCCACAAGGTCTCACGGAGCATTACAGACAGGCGCCGGGCACTTGTGACTGTGGCAGCTGCAGAGTCGGATGCTGCTCCCGTTGCCCAGGAGAGCGCAGCACCCGCAGCTAAGCGTTCTCTGGCCAGCATTCAGGCCAATGAGGTCGTTGAGGGTCGCGTGGTAAGTGCAGGGGCCTGCTTGCTGCTGTCCACCGTGACCGTGGACAATTGAAGTTCCCGAAACCATTCAATGCTTCCTTTGCCCTGCAGGTCTCCATTCAAGCCTTCGGTGCCTTTGTTGATATCGGTGCTGATGCTCAGGGCCTCATCCATGTGTCACAGCTGTCGGTAAGTGGATCTTTGGCTCACTGCTGCTGCAGCTGCTGCTGCCAATGCTGCTGCCAAGGAGGGTCAACAAGGACCTTGCCATGCAGCTGAAACGCCCAACGCAGCATTGTGTGCTTTCCGGCAGCAAGAAACCGCACTGGTATCTCCTAGCAGCAGAGACAGAAGCTTCTTCTGCAAATAGCAGGAGCTCCACTTCATGCTGGGCTGCGCACTGGAGGTTCAGCATGCAGTAGACAGCCTTTAACAACCCAGTGGCAGAGGCACAACATCAAGGCGCGTGTGTGATTGTCGTCTGTGCAGGACGGGTACGTCAAGAACGTTGCCGATGTCATCAAGATGGGCGATGTTGTGAAGTGCAAGGTGCTGAGCGTGGATGTGGAGGGCAGGCGCCTGGCACTGTCCCGCAAGGGCCTGGCACCCCGCCCAGCAGCAGCAGCCTCAGCAGCACCAGCAGACGAGGTCGAGGACGGTGAGTGTGGCTCCCATGCAACTGTCACGTGGTGGCCATGTGACTAAAGACACGTGGCTGAGTGTGTGTGTGGTGTCTGTGCTGCGGCTCGTTCAGCAGAGGGGCCTGCAGTCATTCAGCCAGCGTTCCGTATAAAACAGCTTGGGGTCAGGAAGTCAGGCTGATAGCCAGGTCAGCAGTTCTCAGGGGTCTGTGACTCTACCGTAGCCCAAGCAGCCAGCTGATGTGGCAGGTCTCTGTCAGCAGGGCAGGGCGCCGCGGGCTGGCACGGCAGCAGCAGCAGCAGCAGCTGCTGAGAGCTAGCAGCAGCTTAGCAGTCCATCAATAAGGCAGCAGGAGCAGCCAGAGCTAGCAGCTAGAGGTGGCAGCCAGCACCAGCAGCTGCAGCAACAACTCGACCAGAGGCTGTGCTGGGATGGGGTTGTCAGTACAGGCCATGTGCCAGGGTGTCCAGAGCTGTGGGCTGCTGGCAGACACCTGGAGGACAGGGGTGACACAGAAGACCCCAGTGCAGTTCCGGTGGCTCTGTGTGCACCGGCATAAAGCATGCAGTGGCTGTGCTGCAGCAGTGCAGCAGCAGTAGTAGCTGCTGCAGCAGGGCTCTTGGGTGCTGCCACACTTACTTACTGCCCCTTATGTTCCGACAGCCCTCGCATTCGCATCACTTGACCCCTGCTGCTGCTGCTGCTGCTGTTGCTGTCTCCCCATCCCCACACACACACCACCCCCACCCACCCCCACAGCTGTTGAGGAGGAGGGTGACCCCAACAGCACTGAGGTGGATGGCCTGTCCTTCCTGGTGGAGGATGCCGAGGAGGGTGCAGATGATGAGGAGCTGGACCCAGCAGCCATTGAGATCGTGGATGACATCCCAGCAGAGGTGCGGCAACACACTGCGGAACACACGTGCGGCAGCAGCACTGCTCGCAAGCAGTGGGCATCTCGTGGGGACGACACACAATGCACAACATGCACGGCGCAGCACACCACAGCACAGCACAGCGCAATGACATGTTGTGCGAGCACAGCTGTGGTGCCATATGCTGCAAGGCAGTTACAGGGGCAGGTTTAAAGCACGTGCTTGCTGAAAACGTGTGAGGTGTAGGAGTGCTGGTCTTTTACACCTAGTACCCATGCACTGTACATAGGCTGAGCTTTGTTATTCGCTGTTTTGCGACTGTTGTTGCTGCTGCAGGTTGCCCGCGAGATTGCCATTGCCTGCGAGGACCTGGTGAACGGCACAGTGACAGCAGTTGATGCTGATGGCGTGACCGTGAGCTACACCCTGTCTGACGGCACCCCCGTCCAGGGCGTGATTGCTGCTGCTGAGCTGCTGGCACCCGCCTACATGGTGGCCGCTGAGGGTGACGATACACCTGATGAGGCAGAGGAGTATGTCGAGGTGGAGAACATTGTCCCCACCCAGTTCTACAAGGTGAGAGGCTGCTGCTGCGGGGTGTTGCAGGCACCAAACAGAGGGGCAGTATGTACACACGTTGTGGTGGGAATGTCTCGGGGTTGACCTGTGGATGACACATGGCAAGCCAGTGTTGTCGACATGCCTTGTAGGTTGACTTCTGGTGTTTATATGGACGACTGCGTCAGCTGTGCTTTGTAGTTGCCCGCCCCTTCTCTCGTTACCCCTGTACCTGTGTGCCCTGTGCGTGTGTGCAGGTTGGTGACTCCATCAGCTGTGCTGTGTATGATGTGGAGGCTGGCGGTGTCCCACTGCTGACTCAGCGCCTGCCTGAGGAGGCAGACGATGAGCTTGCTGAGCTGGCAGACGAGATGGACCAGGTGGGGCCTTCGTCCCAAGGCGTGGGGTGCAGGGTTTTGTCCCAGGGCTTGGGGTTCAGGGTTTTGTCTCAGGGCTTGGGGTTCAGGGTTGGGGTTCAGGGTGTCGCGGCTGTCGCCGCACCTGCCAGTGGGTGGGATTGGCTGAAGGTTGGGAAGGTCTGCTCGGCTGCTGTGAAGAGCTGCGCTGATACTTGTGCTGTTGCCCCACCAACTATGCTCACTCGGCTGGTTGGTGCTGTTGCTGCTCCTGTCCCTGTGCTGCTGTGTGCTGCTCTGGCCCCCCAGATTGAGGACATTGATGAGATCAGCGATGCCCTGCTGATCCAGGGCCTGTGGGCAGCTGCTGAGCAGGTGGATGAGGACGAGGAGGGCCCCGCACCCAATGCTGATGTGGTGATGGAGGAGCTGGCTCCCCTGCAGGTGCGTGGCACCCCAGTGATGCTGCCTGCTGTATTGTGTATGATGTTGTATCCCAAATGTGTGCCTCGACAGCATGAATCCCATGGATGTACATCGCCTGTGGATGGTACTGCATGTAGCATGTAGAAGAGGAAAAGATACGCTAGTTCACAATAGGGCTGCGTACGGCAGCAGCTGATGTGAAGCAGCTAAGAGATGGTGCTGCACAGGTATACCTATGCATGCACTAATCATGACCATGCCCCGTGTGTGATCGCTGTACTGTCTTGCTCGTGTGTTGCTGTGGCTGCAGCCTGGCGCTGTCACCATGGAGGGCGAGGAGGAGGTTGAGTTTGTGGCATCCACTGCCCCAGAGGACCTGCGTGCTGAGTGGCTTGTGGCGCGCAAGGCAACAGTCAACGCAGGCGCAACCAACCTGCTGGCCGGTGTCGCCCTCAACCTGCCTAGCAGGGGCATTGTAAGTGCCTGATGCCAGACACCGTTGGTGTGCTGTGTTGGAAGATGTTGTGCTGGTGTGGGTGTGTGGGGATGCATGCTAGCTATGCTTTCACACCCACTGCCATCTGCGGCGATTCTGATGATATCCTGGCCTGTTTGCAAGGCAGGCCGGTGCCCTTGTTGTTTCCACGGCATACTGGGTGTCCCTCCATGTGGAACGGTGTGCCGACGTTGAGTTTCCCGCCCTTTTTCCTGCATCACCTGCTGCGCCGCCTGCAGAACCTGGACCCCTCTGCCCAGGTGACAGGCGCTCTGATGGAGGAGTATGGCAACAGCCAGGTGGACTATGATGACGTCGACGAGGACGAGCTGATTGGTGTGTCTGTGAGCAGCACCGGCGCCACCAGCTACATCCCCAGGGCAATGCTGAAGAGGATTGGCATGAAGATTGTCAAGGATGAGGAGACTGGCGAGTGGGAGGCAGTTGAGCGCGAGGGCGCTGACCAGGTAGGTCTTTGGGGCCTGGTTTTGGGGCCTGGGCGGTTTAACAGGCTCAAGCTGGGGCCGAGGCAGCAGGGGATGTGCATGCCAGGGAATGTGTGTGCGGGTCTGAGCCAGTGTGGTGCAGGAGGGGTGTTGGGGTTTTGTGGGCGCTCACTGTGGATTGCTGGGATCATACTTTGGGGTACCAGGGTCGTAAAGCAGCTGAGCATGGGTAGCCATGGGCTGTCGAGCCGACCCACACAGACCTGCACCGAGCATGTGCTGGCATCAAAGCAACAATGGCATGGCGTCCATTTTTTTTTTGCCCCCATGTTGCATGTTCACACAAGGCCAGTCTGCCAGACACTGACGCGGCATGTGCTCTGTGCTGTGCTGTCGTGTCGCTGCTGCTGCTGCAGATCCAGATCAGCGAGTCCCTGCAGTTGGAGCTGGAGTCCCTGGCCCTGGGCACAGCTGTTGACAAGCGCGACATCAACGCCATTGTGAACGACCTGCTGGCCTCTGATGAAGACCTGGAGGAGGCAGAGCTGCCCCTCCTGGCACGCAGGAACCCAGTCGTGGCAGCAGCAGCAGTGTCAGGTGCGCACTAGATGCGCAGCAGCTGATCCAGCAAGGGTGTGAAGGTCCGATGCTACCCAGTTGTGACCCTCATCCAGCCAGCTAGCTCGAGGCAGCTGTGGCTGGTCTGAGTGGTTGTTGATAGATGCAGGAGGTTTGGAGGGGTGTAAGTGTGTTGTGTTTTTGTGCTGCGGTAGCAGCATGTCTTATTTGTTTTTCCCAAGTCCTGTGCGCCAGCACTCATGTTGCTGCTGCCTTGGTTTGCTCCCCGATGCGTCCAGCACGGGTCGCCCATGTGTGGCCATATCTATGCAAGCCTCCGGGCACCCAGGTCTTGCATGTGAGCTGATTCCCGCCTGCGCTGCCGTGCTGTGCCATGCTGTGCGTCCCCTCCACACCCACAGCTGGCATCAGTGCTGCCGAGGTGAAGGCCCTGCGCACAAAGACAGGCGCTGGCATGATGGACTGCAAAAAGGCCCTGGCCGAGTGTGGTGGAGATGCTGACAAGGCTGTTGAGGTGGGCTCACCTGCCTGAAATGTACAGGCCTTGTGTATGTCCTGTCTCGGCTGTGTGCTCCTTGGTGGCTGTGTAACAAGCACCAAATGCAGCAAGCATGCATATACAAGCATGCAGCAAAGTGTTGGATGCAGGTGGTTGCACAAACAAGACCTCATGGTGTGTAGAAGAGGCTTGCTCTGGCTCCGACAGTCTAAGAATGAAACTGCATTCAAAGGCAATGCTCAACAACCTTGACGTCCACCGCACAAAATGTCCATGCGCGTCATTACATTACAGCGGATGCTTTGCAGCATGCCAGCAACTGAACATCCTGCAGGAGGGGGTTTGCAGAGAAGGGGCTATGCCTTGTCACCTACAGCCTGTCAACACTGTTGTCCACGGGTTTGTTGCCAAATCGACCCCTTGGACAACATCGTTGACAAGCTGTGGATGACACATGCAGCATGCCAAAACTGCTTTCGAAGGTTTCCATGACAACCGTACCCGTTGACAGCCAGTTTTGACATCCTGTGTGTGTCACCCACAGCCTGTCAACACTGTTGTCCACGGGTTTGTTGCCACATCAACCCCTTGGACAACATCGTTGACATGCTGTGTGTGTCACCCACAGCATGTGACCACTGCTTTTGCTGCATGAGCTTGTGGTCCGCATCCTTCACAGCAGTGGGTTAACACAGGATAACACAGGAAACGCACACCCACGCTGACCTGCATGCACGTTGCACCCATGCTGCTGCTGCTGCTGCAGTGGCTGCGCCAGAAGGGCCTCTCCGGTGCTGACAAGAAGGCCGGCCGCGTGGCTGCCGAGGGTGCTGTGGTGCGCTACATCCACCCCGGCAGCCGCCTGGGCGTGCTGCTGGAGGTGAACTGCGAGACAGACTTTGTGGCAGCCGGCGAGGCCTTCACCAGCCTGGCCAATGAGCTGGCCATGGTTGTTGCCAGCAGTGAGGTGGTGTGTGTGTCTGTTGACGACATGCCGGGGGACCTGCTGGCCAAGGAGCGTGAGGTGGAGATGGGCAAGGAGGACCTCAAGAGCAAGCCAGAGGCTGTGAGGGCCAAGGTGAGTGACAACAGCAGGGGCATGTGGGTGTGCCTAAACTTCCGATGGCTTCTTCTGGATTTCGTATTTGTTTATTTTATTCCCGGTCAGAGGTGTAGGGTTCCTGATGTGTACTGCTGTGTGTACTGCTGTGTGTCTCACTAGATTGTGGAGGGCCGCCTGGACAAGATCAAGAAGCAGTACGCCCTGCTGGAGCAGCCCGCACTGCGTGACAACAACAAGACCGTGGGAGAGCTCATCAAGGAGACCATTGCAGCAACAGGGGAGAACATCCAGGTGAGCCACACAGGGCTCAGCAGCACTACAGGCGCACACACAGTGTCCTGCACGTGGGCTGGGAAGATTAGCATGTTTTGCAGCGCAGCGTGTGTTGACAGTGTGTTGACATGCGGGCCTCTGTGGGCTAGGCTGGGGACAGCTGTTGACCTCAGCAGAGCTCCTGCCAATTGCATTGCTCAGACAGCCTGGCTCTTGTGATCGGCACCCAGGCCTCACCATCACATGACGTTTATCGACTCGTTTGGCCGTTTGATGCTGCAGGTCCGCCGCTTTGTGAAGTTCAACCTGGGCGAGGGCCTGGAGAAGAAGTCCAACGATTTTGCAGCAGAGGTGGCCCAGCAGACGCAGAAAAAGGAGGACAAGCCCGCAGCAGCAGCACCAGCAGCAAAGGAGCAGCCAAAGCAGCAGGTGGGTATGGTGTGCAAGGGAGGCCATGTAGCATTCATTGGACAGCTGTTTTGTTGAGGTTGCACAGCTGGTCACGCTTGTGCACGTGCCCGCATTTTGCACTGCTTGCAAACACCTTCCGTGAGCACAGGTGGGTGGGCGCCAGGCAATCACAAGCTCATGGGTTTCTGACCTCATATGACATCACACACCCTTGAGTGGTATGCACACTGGAGGAGCCACCATGTGGAATTATTCCGGCGCATTCACTGACATGTGCCTGTGTGCACGCTGTTGCTGTGCCTGCAGGAGCCCGCAGCAGCAGCCAAGCCAGCAGTGCAGGTCAGTGCAGGCCAGGTGAAGCAGCTGCGTGACAAGAGTGGCGCAGGCATGATGGACTGCAAGAAGGCACTGGCAGAGTGCGACGGCGACATTGAGGTGAGGCCTACATGTACAGCACGGCATGGCACAGCGCGGCAGGGCACGGCATGACATGGCGCGGTACAGCATATCACAGCATGTCAATATGATCAGACAACACAATCAGGCTCTACAACATCTCGATGCATCCTCTTGGCCCAGCAACACCAGCCTCGTGTGTAACAGCATGGTAGTGTGTGACACTACATGACACCAACACACTCACAAACACGCCTTGGCCTTTTGCTGGCTGCGCCTGGTGTGTCCCACAGGCTGCCTCTGAGTGGCTGCGCAAGAAGGGCCTGGCCAGTGCAGACAAGAAGGCCGGCCGCTTGGCGGCAGAGGGTGGTGTTCTGGCCTATATCCACCCCGGCAGCCGCCTGGGCGTGCTGCTAGAGGTGAACTGCGAGACAGACTTTGTGGCAGCTGGTGAGGTGTTCAACAAGCTGGCCAACACCCTGGCCATGCAGATTGCCGCCAGCACTGTGGAGTATGTGGCGTCTGACGAGATCCCTGCTGACGTGTTTGAGAAGGAGAAGGAGATTGAGATGGGGCGCGAGGACCTGCAGAGCAAGCCTGAGGCCATCAGGGCCAAGATTGCTGAGGGGCGCGTCAAGAAGCTGGTGCAGGTGAGGCTGCGATGGACACGGGGTGGGAGGGACACTGTGTGTGTTGAGAGTTGAAATGTGTGTGTGGGGGGGGTCGGGATGGAGGTGAGGGAGCCAAAGGCCTGGGCGAGGGGATGCGGGGGCTGGGGTGTGGGCCGAGGTCTGGGGCAAACTCTGTCAGGGCCACAACAGCAGTGGTCTACGAAGATGACAGCACAGTCATGTTGGGTGATAGCTTCCTTTGTTGGCTGGGGCAGTGACTTGGCGAGTGACCTTGATGTCTCTTTGCAGCAGGTCTAATTCTCACATCACTTTCCAGCATTATTCTGCTTTCTCACTTTCCTGCTCTGCGTTGTTCTGCGCCCCCTGCCTGCCCCTCCCTCTGCCTCCCTGCTTTCGTTTCGCGCGCAGGAGCGTGTGCTGCTGGAGCAGCCCTACCTGCTGGACCAGAACAAGACCGTTGCAGAGGCTGTCAAGGAGGCCATCGCCTCGTGTGGCGAGAATGTGCAGGTCCGCCGCTTTGTGCGCTTCACACTGGGTGAGGGCATTGAGAAGAAGGAGAGCAACTTGGCAGCAGAGGTGGCAGCAGCAACTGGCAAGGCGTAAGCAGTAGCCGCATGCATGGGCTGCAGGATGGTGGCACCATGACGTGCAGGCGTGAGTGGTTGCATTTGTGGAGGGTGCTTGAATCAAGGAGGGTGTAGCAGGTGCAGTCTGTGGACTCTGTGGTTGAGCTGTCAGCCGGTGAGAGATGCCAGCAGGGTTGCAGAGTATGACAGGGTCAGCATGCCCTTACTGCCCTGCGTGCCTTCCTGGGTTGTCCTGAGTTTTGAGGCCTGCATCTGCAGGATGTTCTGAGTATCTTGGGTGTGTATGATCTGATCGCTTCTAGATGACCACACGCAGGATGTTGGCAGCAGTATTGTAATGATACCTCCGGGAGGCTTGAAGGTCACTTGGTTGCTGACAGGCCAGCCGTGTTACAGCCAGCTGCAGCAGTAGCGAAGTGAATGTGGAAAGCCTCGAGGATCACCAGCTGTCTCATCGGGCAATTCAAACATCCAAACACAGTTTGAATATACATAGAAAGACAGCTGCTGTTGGGGATGGGTTTAGGAGGAGTTGGAGCCACTGCCCATCAACAGCTGCAGCTGCCAGCCTGACAGCCTGACAGCGCTCCAGGAGCACCACCAGCAACGTGGGCCAGATCAAGAAGTCATTCTCATGTGTCGCGACATATACTGTTGAGAAAACCAGAAAGTCACTGCAATCGACCGCGTTGCACGCTGACATGTTCAGAAGTTGAACGAGCATACCGTTGTGGCCACCGTTGTGGCGGATCTTCGACACTTCACAGCAGCAGTGCACTGCAGCATCACAGATAATATGAAGCAGTGCATCAGGTGTCATGACTGCATTGTGACGCGACAAAGTCGCACAGCTTGACTGTCGGCATTCAGTCGGAACAGAACACAGTCTCGACAGGGATCCATCCACTGGTGTTGTTGTGCGTTGGTTTGCTGGACACAGATAAAATAACATGCATACCACAACATTACGCTGTCCTACAGCTGCCGAGCGAGTGTATAGGCGGAATGCAAGCTCCCAAGTGACCACAGCAGTCAAGGCCAAGTCAGCCCGACAGGTAAGGTGTTGGAGTGCTCCGTCTGTCATCATAGACTTGATCTGCAAAGACACAACAATGAGATACATACTGATCATACGCCCCTTGCATGCTTGATCAGGTCTGCTGCTCCAAGACGCTGGTGGCAAAGCCAGAACACAAAGCAGCAGTGCAGCAGCTGTGCAAGGAGGTCACAGACTTCAGCACAGCCCGCATGAAGGACCGCAGCAGTGGCATACAGGAGTTCAACTGCCTGGTTGACAGCTGGGAAGACAACGTGGTGCACTTTTGGGAGCGTTATGAAAGCAACGTCAGCCTGGGGCGCCACAACACCACACCAGAAGTGGAGGCGTTCATGAACAAGGCAAGCACGGCTGCTGCGTGAGACCTGCAGTGCTATCAGGGTTATGGAGCGGCGTTTTTAGCGCTACTGTGATGATCTAGCCACGCCTGTGGTGGTGTTACTGCCTCCTGCTGCACTTGCACCGACCACCAGGTTGCCAGGCTGGCGCAGCAGGGCTGCTGCTGGCCGACAGAGTCTTTGATCCCACACCCTTCACTGTAAAGCCCGAATGCAGACGCAGCACTATATGCTTGTCGACAAGATACCAGGTGCAGGCAACCACTGACCATGTGCCTGTGTGTTGTGATCCCCAGGTTGTGCCGTTGTTGGAGCAGCCAGTGGGCATGGCTCTGTACGAATACAGGGATGGCCAGCTGGGGCCCCTCTCTGTGCAAATGGGTAAGTGCCAGAGTGGGCTGGGGATTACGGTTTCAGGGGTTGGAATTCAAACTGCAGCTGGCTGTTGTTCACCGTCCTGCTCACTAGCGTTACAACTCTCTCCACCAGCTGCAACAAAGCACATTGCAGCACCCAAGCACACGTCCATCCTGCAGCAGCAGGTGCTATGCGAATAGATTTCTGGCAGAGCAGACATAGGATGGCAAGACCTTGTTGATCAACAGAGACAGCTTGACAGGGGCAGCCTCATCTGGTTTGTCCTTGTGGCCTTGACCACTATGCCATGTCTGTGTGCTTGGTGGTGGTGCTGCTGCTGCAGGTCCCAAGGGGGAGGGTGGCCTGGATGATGCTACAGGCGCTAGCGGTGCTGCTGGTGGAGCCAGCTACAAGCAGACATCGCGGTTGACGCAACTCTGTGAGCCCCACGCACATCACACCATGACCGCTACCAGACATGTGGCACACTGGTCACTGCATCACACATCCAGTTCTCACACCATGACAGTCGCCACCACGTCACACTGGCCAGTATGCATGTCACACCATGACGACGATCACGCATGCCACGGCATGACCAGTACCGCCCATCACCTCCATACAACAAGTGTTTGTTCTGCATCAGCTATGTTGCTTACAGCACCTTCAGCATGCAGCTGCACCTGTTCTGTTGTCTTGCTAAAACAGGCAAAAACAACCGTTGGAGTTGCACCCTCCACCATGTTCTTTGTACAACGTTCTGGAAACCAGTTTCATGTTGCACACTGCGTCCTGCTGTATGTGTGCCTGCAGCCACTGTTGTTGATGATTTTGAGCCTGCCAGCCGCAGCAGCAGCGACAGCAGTGGTCAGTCCGCCAGCAGCGGTGACGCAGAGTGGTGGTCGTGGGCAGGGAGTCAACCTGCAGCAGTGGCGGCTGCAGTGGGAGCAGCTGCAGTACTTACTGCTGTGGCATTCAAGCTTACAGGGCATTGAGTGTTTGGAGAAGACCGTGCAGCGTTGGCAAAACGTATCGATTGCACGTTGATTCAGGTCATGGTCACTTCTCAGCACATGTGTCAGATGGTGCCAGCACTGGTCGGAAGGCGTTCTGCTGGCTGACAGCAGCCTTGACTGACAGCAGGGAAGGTCAGCAGCTGCTGAGAAAGCAGTAGTGCAGTACCCAGCAGCATTGCAGGGTGCTTTGCTGTAACAGACCAGCCTTCTGCTTACTGTCACAAGGGATGAAGGAGTGGCACAAGCATGTCTGTCAGTTGATGGTGTGCTAGTCAATGAGCGAGACAGTGAGATACCTGAGGTTGAGGCTCGTTTCAAGTTGGTTTACATCATCACAGGCCCCTAGCACAAGTTGATTTACATCCACACGCCCCAAGAGTGACATGCAACAACAGTGGTGTTACAGGCCCCGTTCAAATGAGTAGCAGTCACCCTTAGGCCCCTTTGCCTTAGCCAGCACCCCCTGGATTGCTGCCAGGTCAGATTCATCCAGCATCAAGCCCAACACCCGTGCATTGTCCTCAATGTGGCTGCTGCTCCTCAGGCCCACGATGGGGAATACTGTCTGCCCATCCCCCTGCTGCATCACCCAGCGGAGGGCTACATTTGCCACTGACACATTGTGCTTCTGCGCAACTGCATGCAGCACCTGCACAGCGCAACACACAGTCAGCAGGGCACAGCTACATGAGCGGTGATCAGTATAGTCCAAGTGCTGCGTGTCTATGATCGGCTTGAGTTCATGGACAGGGTACTGACAGTGTTTGAAGTCCCACCAACGTAAGCTGCGGACCATGCAACAGGTGATGATGTACTGCCTGCTTGCCGCATGAATCGACTGATGTAGCAGGGTCTAGGTGCACAACTTATTGGGGGAGTGTGTGTTACACGCGAGCACGTTCGCCACAACAAGAGTGGCATTACCC
>QAXK01011407.1:0-25322 GCA_004335735.1 Chlorella sp. KRBP | reverse complement strand
GGTGTCAGGTTGAGGGCCAGAGATAAAGGTGGGCCGGCCATCAGCACCACGTTGGATGGACAGGTCATGGTCAGTGCAGGAGCCCCTGGTGGGGGACCAGCGCCCATATCGGCCACAGACCTTCATGCCACCGCCTTCAGGGCAGCGACCAGTGGTGCCCTGCCTTACCACGGCATTGTTGGTGGTGTCCAGGCACTGAATAGTCAGGTCAGGAGTCTGGTGCAGGATACGGGTCGCGTCCGTCCCCACCAGCAGCAGAGCTGCCAGCACACACAAAAGGTGACCACGGCTCATCTTGATGTCACAGTTGTCCACCTGCGCAATGCAAAGGGGGGAGGGGGTCGGAGGATACCTGGTCAGCGAGCAGTACTGCAAATGCTGCATTCAGGCTGGCAGCTCTCAAAGTAGCTGACAGAGTATGTCAGTGAGCTCAGTACTCGGGTACTGCCACGACTCAAGAACGAATCACAGCTTAGTAAAGCATGTTGCAAAAGAAGGTCTCAGTGTGCTGATTGAGACACGATTGCAGCGCATATGCAGCTTGCGGAACCATGAGCAGAACCCGCGAACATAGCCAGTCGTAAGCTTGCAAGCCAGCAGCCAGACCGCTGCAACGTACCCTCACCTGAGTAGAACCAATATTGATGAACATGAATATCTGTCTGAACGGTGTTGTCTTACAGCCAGCCGTTTCAATGCAGCTTGTTCCGGAAAGGTTGCACTCTTCCAGCTAGAGGTTGCAGGGCAGTTATATGTGTATGTTGTAAAAACCTTGTGAAGACACTGGTCGAATAAATGTGTCGAAACATTGATATACACCCCTCAAACAGGTCTCAACCGTAAGCGCCACACATGTGTGACCATCACGCTCTTTACGTATACGCTCCTTACGCTCCTTACGCCGATGCTGGAAGCAGCGTAATCTCCTGTCCAGTAAACCATTTGCATTCTTGGCAGTACTCAAACGATGAGAGTAACATACAATCTCCTCCCACACTCGCGCCCCAACCCCCGACATGTGTACGCTCCCACCCAGATCAGTCACTCCCATGTTACAACCCCCCACCACATCCAAAATAAGCAGACGTCTGTCAGGATATCTACAATACATTCCCTTTTGTCTGGCACAATCGACAATGAATCTCAGTGTGGTGTTCGTATTGTCACGACGGCCTGGATGGGCTGATTTGGCAAGCAACCAGCCTGGTTGCTCGGAGCACTAGTGTGCTGGGCCAGCTGGGGCCTCACAATGGTGTAGGAAATGGGGTGTTGAGGCCGGGCGTCTGACTGTGCGTATTCGTTTTGCGATGCAACACAGGGTTGGAAATAAGAGAAAGTTGAGACATCAAGAACGCCTGCCCGCCCGCCTGTCCCACTGACAGCTGCTTTGTAAACATGGATAAGGATGCCACACGCCGTGGTTTCGGAAACCAGCTTTGGTGAATGGTTGACCTAGCAAGTCCATACGAAAAGCAAGTTCTTGACAGGTTGCACTCCCACCAAGCTGCTCTCACCAAGCTGATGCCGTGCAGTAGCAGCGTATGAAGGCTTGTTCGTGTATCACAAGAATCTTGATCAATTCAAACTGATAGCAGCACCAAGGTGACATCAAGCACATGCAAGGGCCCCAAACCAATGCAGTGTGTAGTCTCCACACACAAACTCCCAATGCAATCCCGTGTCAACACAGTTGGTGGCGACAATCTCATGACAGCAAGTGCTCTGTACCTCTGCCCATCAATGCACTGAGCCCATTGCATTCATCCAGCACTGACTGGCAGCAATGTCTGCTTGATGCCCACACCAATGCATGGCACCAAAGCATTCCGTACAAAGTGTCGGGCCAAACAACGCTGCTGAGGGCCATTTTTCTCACGCAATGGTAGCCTGGCACTGCTCATTGAGCCGACGGCATGTTGATACTCAGCCCTGGCTGCATAGCTGCCTCCTGTCTCTCCTTCTGCCCCTCCTGCTGCTGCTGGAGCTGTCTCAAGCGCTGGAGAAGCCCCTCACAATTCCCTGCATGCAGACAAGCAGGGTCATCCACTGCTAAGGCACCATCACTCGGCGAGTGCTGCTGGTGGTGCTGCTGTGCCAGCTTTGAACTCGAAACACCTTGCTGCTGGAGCTGCTGCTGCTGCTGGAGCTGCTGCTGCTGCTGGAGCTGCTGCTGAGTGACCCGTTTTGCAGCAGCCAGCCATGCTGGTGCTGGTGCCACACCAATAGCCACCAGCAGTGCCAGCAGCTGCTGCAGCTGGAGCCCAGGCAGCTCTGTGAGCCGTCCATCGAGTGCAGCAGCTGCCTGCAGCACCCAGGCCTTGTCTGGTGGCGACCCACAGCTGACTAAAGCTGACAGCACAGCCACAAGTGTGGGAGGCTCCAGCAGGGTGAGCTTGCTGCTCAGCTGGGCGGCAACAGCCTGTTTGGAAGCAAGCAGAACACACCAGCAGGGACAGCAGCAGGGGCGGGTCAGTGGCCAGCAAACACACTGGCAGAGAGTTGGCAGGCGAGCAGGATGCGGGTGCAATGACTGACTGACGATTGACTTTTTGTGTTGCCACACACCTGCCGTGGGATGTCAGGTTAATCTGTTACTCGGGTGATGTGAGACCTTATCTGGTTGCTGTGCAACCAAGACCACACGAGCCTGCAATTAGCTGGGGTCAGTTTTGGGGAGTTGTCTATGTACACATTCCTCACCTGACACCACAGCTGGCTGGGTTGCACCCCAGCATCAGCCACAGCCAGCAGCACCTTGGCCAGGTCCTCTGCAGGGAACACAGGCAGCTTCACTGCCACCTCCCTCAGCAAGGCATCCATGAAACCTGCAGCAACTTGAAGCACTGGAGGCACAACCCTCTGCTGCTGCTGCTGCTGCTGGGCAACCATCTGAGGCGTCACGTCCTCCTTTTGTTGCGCCGACCGCTGCTGCTGCTGCTGCTGCTGCTGCAGCGGCAGTCCCGCCACTTGCTGCTGCTGCTGTTGGACCTGCTGCTGACTGAGAGCCACCACGGCTTCCATAACAGCAGCCAGCCCTGAGGTGTTCAGCCGGGGCAGCTTGGCCTGCATCTCTGCCAGCAGTGCCTGCAGCTGTGAGCTGCTGACCTGCAACTGCAGGGCTGCTAGGCCAGACAGCAGCGCTGACAGGTCCCTGGCAGCAAAGGCTGGCAGCTGCTGCATTACTGCAGACAGCGTAGCACTCACCCACACCCTGCAGCCTGTCTGGTCAGCAACTGGTTGTTGCTGCTGCTGAACGCTGCCAGCCCTGCTTGCTACAGCCAGCTTCCCAACTGCTGCGACTGTGCCAGCTAGCTGCCAGGGCCTGTACTGCAGTGCAGCGTTACTGGCTGCAGCAAAGTACAGCTGCAGCCACGAGGCAGGCGGTACAAGCTGGAGCTCCCCAAGTGAAATGATGAGCTCGCACAATGCCCCAGTATCCGAAGCCGCTAAGCAGCCTGCAGTGGCCCCCCACATCACAGCAGCAAGCTGTGGCTTGGGTGGATGTCTGGCCTCAGCTAATGCTGCCAGCAGCTGTGCCACATGGTGGCATTGGCAGCTTTGTGCCTTTGGACTAAAGCTACTCCAACAGTAGCTCCCCGCCTGCCCTCTGCCCCTGCCTTGTTGCTGCTGCTGTAGTGCCTGCCAGGGCTGGCTTGCAGTACCTTTACCGCTTGCAGCGCTTGTACTGCCTGCGGCTGCTGAGCTGGTGCCTGATAGACTGGTCCCTGGCTGCTGCTGCTGCTGCTGGTCTGTGCTGACCTGCTGTCGCACCGCCTGTTCCAGCAGGCACTGTACTGCCCTGTCCTCCATACTGTCCAGCCAGGCTGCAGTGGGCTTCACACCAACTTTGACCAGGCCTGACAACAGCTGGGCGAGCTGGGGTAGGTCAGCCCCGGACAGCTTCTGCTGGGCCACCTGCATGAATGCCAGCAGACACACATTGCTGGGCCGCACCCCTGCACGTGCCAGGTTGCAAACCAGGCTCGACAGTTCCCGCATCTTCAGCCCCGCCAGAACCTGCCTGTAGCTGCTGCTGTCAGCGGCAGCAGCAGCAGCAGTGGATGCAGCAGCAGCTGCTGTTCCTGTAGAGACTGTAGGGTGACTGACACCTGCTCCTGCTGCTGTTGTGTCAAGCCATACAGCCAGCTGCACAGGCTGGGAGTACTTGAGGCCAGCAAGGATGTTGATCACCCTCAACAGCTGCTGGGGTGACAGGGGGTCAGGTGTACTGCCTGGCTGCTGCACCGGCTGCTGCTGCTGCTGCTGCTGCTGAGACAGGGACAGGGATAGCTGGTCCAGCTGTGCATAGACCTGTACAGCAGCCGAGGCAGCAGTGTGAGATATACACAGAGGGGTGTAGCAATGAAGTTTGCGATGCTGCAGGAAGCAACACGCTACCGCAGGAATGGACCTGCTGCTGTCTGCTGAGGTCCACGCAAGCAGATGGGCGGATGCATGTGCAAGGTCGACAAGAGCTGATGGTTCAGAAACCAAAACACTACGGCAGGACTAGACCTCTGGCATATACAAAAAGGCACCCGTGGCACAGCACACTCCCTGTGCAGATACATCAGCAGTTGGCCCTGTGCCGTGTCATCTGACAACTCAACCGTGTGCTTTGTGCTAACATCATGATGCATTGCTCACCAGTGCCAGTGTGTGCTGCAGTGCTTGGTCCTCCACAAATGTGTTGCTGGCAGCACTGCCATTACCGCCCCCACTACTGCTGGTGGCTTGCTGGACGCGTGCAATGGCACCCAACTGATTGACCAGGTCCACGCAATCCTGTGCACTCAACAGCAGGGGCTGCCGCTGGAGCTGGGGCGGTGGTTGCGGGATGTATGCAACCTGAGTACTAGTGGCACCCCCAAGGGGCTCCTCTGTGTGACCCTGCTGCTGCAGTTCGGGCTGCTGCTGTTGCGTCAAGTGGGATGAGTCCTGCTGCTCCTGCAGTAAGTCTAGCTGCTGCGCCTGTGCTGTTTGTGCTGTTGGATGCTGTGGCAGTAGATGTTGCTGCAGGGCCGTGTACAGGGCTTGGAAGGAGTGGCACCCACTGAAAGTGCCTGTGCTACTGGCTGTTCCCGGCTGCGTCTGCTGCAGCTGCTGCTGTGGTCGTGCTGGGCCAGGTTGACTGGGGCGTGATGCCTTTTGTCGCTGGCGGCGTTGCCTGTTCAGCTGCTGCTGTTGCTGCTGCTGTTGCTGCTGCTGGCGCTGTTGCCAGGCTGTGCTCTGCTGCTGGGGTTCTACAACGTCCCAGGGCATAGGCCCCTGCCTCGTTGCATGCACACATAGCGGCCGCTGCGTCGGCGTAAGGCTGCTAGAGAGAACTGAAAGGTGTGGGGTTGAGCTTGGCTGCAGGCATGTCACAGACTTGACACTCTGCATCACACCACACCAGCACTGTGTGGCTAAGTACCGTTCAAGGTCCAAAGGTAGCCTAGATCAGTGCATTTGCTGAGGAATGCGATAGCGTGACACCTGAATAGTAACCTTGGGTTTATGTTGCACCCGGCGTTGTGGGGTGTTGCACGGCCTTGTTTCATGTACAAGCAGACATGCTGTAGTAGCAGCAGCAGAGCAGGGAAGTGTGTTGGCCGGACCAGAGCGCTTAGCATACGTTCATTTACTTCAAAAAATAAGCAAAGAAGCAGCATGGCAACTTGCAGGGTCCTAGTCCTGCTTGAATACAGATCGACACTATCGTGGGGCTTTGCTTCGCGCGGTTCATGGCACAAGTTTTCTAAGGCAGCTGCCGTTCCTACGGCTACTATCAGACCTCAGACAATATCACAAGTCAGGGACACGTCTCTCAAAGCTTAAAAGCGAGCAAAACCAGCCTTTTGGTGTCGAATACTGTGTTGGTCTTGTACTCCGATTGTGCATTTTCTCAAGCCTGGAAAGAAGTGGATGCCTAAGGCTTTTGCTTCTGAACTTATTGTGACCAACGTCGACAGCGGAGCTTGCCGTAACCAACATGCAGCTGGGCATGTCAGACATACAGAAAACACGCTTTGGGCTCTCCCAGAACCGGTGAGCGTTTCGGCGACTATGCCCATCACATCAACGGTAGTGCTCGGCCAGTTTCTGCGCGGTCGGTGATGTGCTTCATGCAGCTTCGCTGCAAAATGTAGCAGCAATCGGGCACTGTGCTGACTCGACTACCGTAGCACGCGGCATGCAGCACAGCCTCCAGGCAGTTTCCTAGGACTGCTGTATTACCTGGAATCAAGCATTCGGTAACCTCATGAACCGTCATCATGGCTACAGTCGTTCAGGTGCTGCTGACAGCTGGGGAGACTCATGCAGGCTGGTTTTTCAGCAAACCCACTTGCGAAGGCAACATGCACTTCATATTCTGTTTTCATTGTGCTGCTGCTACAAACGCAGGTTGATCCGGGCTAATGTGTCAGCCAGCAGGCCCTACAGGCGACACAGCTGCCAATGCAGTGCTGCACATCGGTCAGCGCTGCCGGGTCCCAAGCAGCAGCTTGCAGCAGGACTGCTTGGTGCAGCAGCAGGACTTGGAATCTTGCTGCCTGGCAATGGCTTGGCCATGGAGAACATCGTGACCCCACCACAGCAACAGGTGATGCTGCACTTGGATGGTGGCCACACAGCAGCCATGTGCATGCATGCAGGCCCGTTGCAGGCATGTCCCATTCAGGCAGCTCATGCCAGCACAACCTGCAGCAGCAGACGAAAGCCATGCCGAAGTTTGTAGGGTCCTGATGGTCCTGAGCTGCTTTGCGGTAACCCCATGCCAAACCAGTTGCTTACAGTTGGTTCTGACCTGGCTACCTTGTGCTTGCGTTTCTTTGCATCTTGCTTACCCCAGGAGCTTGCTGTCGTGTCGGCTGTGAGTGTATCAGAGGACCTGCAGGACCCCGCAGCACCCCAAGCCTGCTACATGGTGTCCTCAGACCTGTCGGCAGCACCCGACCTGGTCACGGACACTGATGTGGGAGCTGCCAGCAGCCAGCTGTGTGCTGGGGCCAGCTCAATGCAGGCCACACTTGTCAATGGCCTTGGCTGGATGGTAGAGGAGGCGCAGGAAGTCACCAACTTCACAGAGAGCAACTTTGCAGCTGTTGGGTGAGTAACACCTGCGCATGGCGGGCTCTACTGGGCGAGAAGGTAGTTGCTTGTACATCTGTCTTCTCTCGAGCACCATGCGGTCGTGGAAGGGCGCCATGCTGGTGTATGCGCATGCAGTGTATGGTGTTGTTGCTGGCCCCTTGAAGTTCCACATGGCTCTGCTTTTCCTTCCAAAATACCAGTGCTGTGCTCATGTTTGTGCCTCTTTGTCTCCCCCCTTCCCATCCTTCCACACCACCACAACCCTTTGGCCCCCACAGTGCCCCCTCCAGCTCCATGTGGCTCTCCAACAGCCCTTGGTGCCTCATGTGGGACGCGTACTGCAACGTGCTGACCACCCGCCCAGTAGCAACCAAGCTGGCCACAGGCATGGTGGGCACCTTCTTTGGCGACATGGTCGCCCAGTTCACACAAGGGCTGCTGAACACACACGCAAACGCGACCACGCCACGCGGCAAAGCCAGCAGCAGCAGCAGCAGCGGCGGCGGGGCGGGCAGCGCAGGTGCAGCAGGCGCTGGCAGTGCTGCCAGTGGCTTTGAGCTGGACTTGAAGCGTACCGCAAGGCTTGTGGGGTTCTCTGCACTTGTGGGGACGCCTGTGGCCTTTGTGTGGTTCAGCCTACTGGACCAGGTATGTGGGGAGTAGGGTTGGCAGCAGTGTGCTGTGTGATGGATTGTGCAAGTTGTTGTGTCTGCCTGGGCAAGCGCAGCAGGCATTGCGCTGAAGGCTGTTTGGCACAGTGGCGCTGCCGTGCTGAGCTTTAGCAGAGTATGTAGCACAGCAAAAGCGATGTGTGAGCTGTCTCCTGCACTGTGCACTCCTGCGCTCTTTGCGCTGACCCATGTGTCTGCTTGCTTGCTGGCTGTTGTGCCCCTGCAGTATGTGTTCCCCATGGACCCCACCAGCCCCCTGGCTGTGTTCAGCAAGGTTGCGCTGGACCAAGTATGCATGGCCCCACTCATGACCAGCTGCTTCTTTGCAGCCATGAGCTACCTGGAGGGCTGCAGGTGAGGCCCCTGGTGGGCACAGCCATGCTGCCGTCTCATGGCCACTAGCCATGTAGCTTTGCCAGTCCTTGGGCGCCAAGTTTGAGGCGTCCCTGCAGTGTGATGAGTTTTGGTGGGGCGGGGTTGTTCTTGTTGTTGTGCAGTCTGTGTGCATCAGAATGGTGAGCAGGTGGGGTCTGCGATCAGCCGTTGTCCCCCAACCCCTCATCACCCGCGTCAACCTGTGTCCTTGTGTGTGTGCTGGTGCAGGTCTGGTGAGCAAGTGGCGTCTACAGTCAAGTCCAAGTTGAAGCCCACCCTGCTGGCCAACTGGACCGTGTGGCCCCTGGCCCATGTCATCAACTTTGCCCTCGTGCCGCCAGCACAGCGCATCCTGTACATCAATGTTGTCAATGTGAGTTTGGCTGGGGCTGGTTGAGCTTGTAGGGGCTTCCTTGGTTGCTGTCCACTGCCTGCACATGCTGTGGACTGCGTGTCCTTTGCTTTGAACCGAGTGATGCTTGCTGTGGTTGTTGATGTGCTGTAGACTGCTTGATGGTTTGCACCTGGCTTTCAATGGCAGCAGGTAGCCCCGTCATCCCTTCATCAGGCTACGTGTGCAGCTGGTAAGGCTGTGCTCTATTATGTGCGCTGTGTTGAGCTTGTGGCTGTGCCTCGACGTTGCTTTCTGTGCACCTGCAGATTGCATGGACTGCCTTCATGTCCCACATGGCAAGCAGCAGCGAGGAGAGTGCGCCCGCCATCAAGCAGGCTCCTGCGCCCCGCAACAAGCAGCTGCAGCAGGCCAGCAGGTGAACAGCCGCACCACGTGTATTCTGTGTGGTCGCTGTGCTTGCAGCAAGCAGCTGTGGCTCGCAAGCAGATGACAAGCCAGGCCGTGTGTTGATAAGTTGTGTGTCTTGTGGCCCCCTTGGGTCAGAGCACACCGTTTGGTGCGGGCGGGGTTGTGATGGCTGCAGTTGCTGCAGCCCCTGCTGTGTGCACTGTTAGTGGGGTAGGCAGGATTCATCGGCTGTGACATCAGCAGGGTTGTATGGTTGTGAAACCCCCCAAAATGACCTGCAGGATTTGCAGAGCTCCTGTTGCCTCCCTGTGTGGCTCTCGGCAGTGTTCATGCCCAGATCAGTGTACAGAGATCAGTGTCCAGCGATATTGGGCGTGTACAGTATGTTTGAGTCCTATCATGGTGTGTTGGTGTGTCAGCATGCACAAGCAGCTCCTGGGCCTTTTCACTCATTGTGTGGGATAGGTTGTGCGGGTAGGGTGGTTAGCATGCGAAGGGGGGCGGGGCAGTTAGGGTGAGGGGAAAGCCGGGGGCTGTCATGTCAAGGGTGCTGCACATTATGGTGTGGTAGGCTTGTGGGACGCCGTGTGGGTCTCGATGATGCACTTAGTGCAGGCGTCAGCAGTTCATGCAGACAGCACTGACGATGGCTTTGTGTCCATCAGTGACAGTGGGCGGCCAGTGCAGACCCCCACAGGAGTTTTGACGGACAGGTCTTGAGGGCAGGCTGTGCCTGCGCCTGTATGCAGTAAAGTGTGTGAAGATTACGCACTGTGGTGTTGCCGCTCCCTGGTGTTGCCGCTCCCTGGTGTTGCCGCGCTCTGGTGTTGTAGTGAGTGGTGGCAGGACAAGCAGGAAGACTGCTGTAGTTTGGGGGTTACTGTCGTGCGTGCTTTCCAATGATGTCAGGATGCGAAATGCTGGCATGCTTGGGGCAATGTGTGACCCTTTGGGCGGACAACGCAAGGCGCAAGATACTGTACTATGACACCATGACACCTTGCTGCGAGGTATGGCTGAATGCTTCATGCCAGCCAGCTGCCATGGCAGCATGCCGACGGTTGTGTGGTGTGGGGGCTGCGTGGGGAGCCTGTTGGCTTGAGGCATGCCTGTGCTGTATTGCTTGAGCATTCCTGCATATATTTTGGGTTGTGCTGATGCCGTGGGTCTGCTGCTGACGAAGGTGGGGGTTAGCCAGCAGGGGTATCCTTTGCTCGTGATGTAGGGTTTTGGCCCTGTGTGCCTCAACCCTGCCGTATGTGCACTCTTTGTGACACCCAATGACCACACAGCACCATTTGTGCTCCGATATCCCCAAGTGTGTGTATGTGCCTGCAACAGGGTGGTAGGGAGGGGGTGCAGGATGTGTGGCAAGCATGTGTGGGTGCGCCTCGTAGGGGTCATAAATCGGCCGTTCTGTCGCAGCAACTTGTCCTTGGGGCACAAGCAACCTTCTGTCATCTGTGGGTGTGGTTGGCTTGTATTTTTGAGATGGGTGAGCAGCAGTGGCAAGGGGCTTGTTGATTGGGGGGTGGGCAGATCAGCGGCCAGGGGTTTCTGCCCAGCTGTGGCTGCGGCTTGTTGACGCTTTGGTGTTGATGCGCATACTTGCTTGCAAGTGTGCTGGAATGGCCCAGCTTTCAAGGCATGCATGAAGTGGTGTTGTAAGGCATGAAGGTCCATGAGTGTCTGCACGCCTCCATGATGATGCGACCGCATCGGATCTACAGCGGTGTATGGCGATTGAACAGAGCGTGGCATGGCGGTTGTGGTGGCTGCTTGCATGCTCAGGTTGCATGATTCCCACCATGGCTTGCACTAGCATGAGGCTGCTTGCTGCATGGAGATGCATGGCGGATGTTGCCTTAGTGGAGTGAGTCACGGTTGCTGTGAGTCACGGTTGCTGTGAATGCACAAGCTGTGACTGTGAATGCACAACACATGCGCAGCTCTCAGCATGCATTGTAGTTGGTCACAAGTGCCAGCTGTGTACTCTAGTGGGCTGGTGCCTGCAGCATGCTTTGCATGGCATGGCTTCCTGTGTGTTTGGATGCGTGGTGGGCTGGGCCTCATGCACGAGGCTACCTGCATGCAAGTCTCCTTGATGGCAAGCACATTGGCTGGCTGTTGTGTGCTGTACAGGCAGGCAGGGTTGTTTCAACACTGTCGCAACTGGCGCTTTCATCTGATTGGTGTGGTGTGGTGTGATGCATTGGCGCAGTTGGCAGGTCCTTCAATGTAGTCCAGTGGCGTGTGCTTTGTGGCCTGTTCTGTCCCGGCTCTCGCTGCCGCAGCTGCATGCAGCCGCGCACTCATTGGGTCTTATCACCTCAACAGCTGCCTGTTTTGTTGTTGTCCAGGGAACAGCATCTGCTGTTGGCCGTGCAGGTTGGCACCCCCCCCCAACCCTGCTGTCCTCAGCGTGCTGTCCCAAGGGCTGCAAAATGCCCTGTGTCTGGTCAACAGTGTCATCTTCTCTGCCCCTACATTCATGTGTGACGTCTGTGTGTCTTCTGCTGCCCATTGTGTCGAGACAGTGGGAGACTTGTTTGTGTTCCACGGGGGTGCCGGTCGGGGCTATGCTGCTTGTTTTTGCGTGGCATGCCGCAGGCGTGCTCATGCGTGGTGGTTCACATATCGTGCTTGCCTGGCCTGCTGACCTTTTTCACTGGAGCAATGCAAGGGCCACTTGTGGTGCCATGATGCTTCAGCGTCATATCCAAGCTCTGAACACCTGGGGTGTGGTGTCTCACCCTTGCTAAGGACCTTGTGTGCTGAGCAGCGGAAGTGAGGGCTGTCTGGGTGGCTGCTATGGCATGCTTGTGGTATGCTGATGTTGATTGTGAAATGTCAGCTTGCGCTGATGAGGCAACCCACATGCTGTGGCATCTTGAGCTGCACATTCATACTGCCTTTGCTGCTCAACTGGCCAAAGGGTCAGTGGGCAAAAAAGTGCTTGTGTTGCATGTATTCAGTGCATGATGGAGTTGTATTGGCTGGCCATATGCATCCTTAGGTGCATCTGCAGTCAACTGTAACATTCAAGATCGTCCTGCAGGGGCAATTGCACATTTGTCTGCAACCAGCCTCGGCTTGACAGTGGGAGAAGTGAAGCACAACGAAGGTAGCATGCAAATGTCCACAGGCCATGATGCAGAGCGGGCCCGGGTGCAGAGATCGGGTTCAAACTGCACTGCTATGACTGCTTCACTGGTCCATCGCAAGACGTCCCCAGCCACCAGCCTTCAACCCGTGACTGCTGTTTGCTCAGACTGGCACTGCCTAACCTGCAACAACCCCACTCTGCCCCATGTCTTAGCTCAGTTCTGCTGTTGATGTACACATAAATGCACATGCTCAGCAGAACCTGGTGTCTCTGGTGCCTGTACTGTATGATAGGACATGAGCACACTTCACAGGCTTGAGCACCAGGTTGCACAAGAGGAACCTGGAACAGCGGTACTATCAACAGGAAGATGACCTTTATGTGTTGAAGGGTGCTTGAAACCAGCCAGAGCTCCAAAGTGGGACATGGCAGTTGTCAACCGGCGAGTCAACTGCACCCGACGTGCCAGGCGGAGTGTTTGGTCATTTGTGAACGATGAAGCGCTTCATCAGTATGATCCATCGACGAAGGAACTACTCACGATACATGAACCACTGCTGTAAAGTGTCGGACTTTGGACTGCTGTGATCTCTGCTGAAGTTCATCTCAAACAAACCATAAGGCAGATTTGTAGTGTGCTTTTATAATGGATTCACAGCCAGAGTCTGGGGTAGCCACAGAGACACCTGCAAGCAGGCCCAACACAGAACAGCATGTAGGTGACTGGTCCTTGAGCCAGCTTGTGTACCTTGCACGTGTGCTGTGGGCCACAGCCAAGCTAGCATAGTTCGCGCTGAACGAACGAGCTTCACCCTATGGCTCTTGCTCTGGTTGCAGGATAAGGCAGAAAAGGCTGCAAGCAGCATACAGCGACGCGCCCCTCCACATGCTTTGCCAATCAGGCAGTACCTGGTAAGTACTGTGCCTGTGCTGACATGCAAGTGCCGAACCAGGAGTCCATAAAGCTTGCCAATCAGTTATGACATATCCATCCTCTGTGCATCGGCGATGGTGACTGTATCAGGCATGGTGACTGGACATCCGTTCTAAGCAGAAGTGCACCCTTCAGCCCACATCTGTGCCGGTAGCTGCATGGCTTGCCCGGCCTGCTGGCACTGCTGACACTTCACGAATCTACTGATGTGTGTGTACACAGGAGTCGACGGTGGTGCCCATCCTGATGCAAGCCATGCAGAACTTGTGCAAGGAGCGCCCAGAGGACCCAGTGGAGTACATAGCCAACTACCTGCTGCAGCACAACCCCAAGAAAAACGAACCTGCAGCCAAAAGCGGGAAGCACAGCGGAGCACCTGCAGCATCAGACTCTGTGGCGTAACCAGCATGGACTGGCAGCAGCAAGGCTGAGTGCTTGTGCGGTACATCGCCTTGTGTGGGTGTGCTACTGCGATGTGTCAGGCGCTGAGCAACAGCTGGGTACCACGACAATCATACGGCAGTATGTCAAGCATCTGCTGTTGTCACTGCTTGCTCCAGTTGTTTGAAATCGTGAATCACAAGCAGTCAATAGCATCCTGCCTAAGAGGCAACCTTGTGATCTGCAAGAAAGAAGAGAGTGTTGGGGCCACGTGTGACTGCTCTTGAAGGACTTGCAACAATCTCTTGAGGGATGCTTGTACAGAATAGTGAGGCACTGTTTGCAAGCTGCCGCGGTGTGCACCAGTGGCCCTCATGCACCAACCTCCTTGTCTGCAAGAAGGCGCTGTCTTGCTGGACCTCATGGTGGTGCATTTGATGGTTGGATGTGGTGCAGATATGGTGGATAGTGTGCTTCTCTGAGACATCGACCTGTTGGATGCCCTGATGTGAGCAGAGCAACCTTCTCTGTCTCATTCAATGAATGACGATTCATGTTACACCCAGGAGCCGGGCTGTGTCATTGCAAATGCACAAGCCAACGACAGGACTGACCGCATGGCTGAACAAGCAGCATCAGGAGACTGCAAAAGCACATGAGCTGAGTTATGATGCATCACAAGCCAAGCCAAGCCAGGTCACATGAACAAGATGTGTCTGTCCCCCATCGCTTTCTCTGTGAGGGTCGGCTACAAACTGTGGATACACACTCAGATAGTGCTACCACAGACAAGTTTTCCTTTCTGAACATCAAATTTAAGGCACATGACGAAAATTGAGGCACGCGACGGAACAAAACATGAGATGAAAGCGACAAGAATGGAGGCGGAAGTATGTGTCACAGTAGGTGCAACAACAGCCGCCCGACGCAACACAGCACAGAGTGAAGCATCAAGCGTGCTGCTGAAGACACGCACGATGCACAACAAGAATGGAAGACAGCAGACACCTGCACAGTCTGCAGCAATGCACATCGATCGTACAACCGACTGCATCCATTAGATACCCAGCCTACACAGCCCAAGACTGTGCATTGGCTGCAGCGCAAGCTGCGCACCTTACAAGATCACAGAAACAACAAGCCAAACGCCACGCACAGACGCCAGAGACACTTGCTTGAAGCCTTTCCTGGTTTGATGCCATCGGTGGTGACACATGCACCACACACTCTCAACAAGCAGGAAACACTCAGTGTAGTGACAACCGCCGGGCTGTGCTAGGTGGCCAACTCCTCGTCATGACAAGGCACATGATCTACACAGCAGCCGCCTGCAAAGACGATTCAGAGGTTGAGCTGTGATGACACATGTCAAGACAAGCAACAACCCCCAACATCAATGCTCACAGTGCCATGCACGCATGGCCTGTATCACCCTACCACCGGCCTGCAAAGACGATTCAGAAGTTGAGCTGTAATGACGACGGTCTCTACAAGCAACAACCCCCAACATCAATGCTCACAGTGCCATGCACGCATGGCCTGTATCACCCTACCACCGGCCTGCAAAGACAATCCAGAGGTTGAGCTGTGATGACACATGCCAAGACAAGCAACAACCCCCAACATTACGCTCACAGTGCCATGCACGCATGGCCTGTGCCACCACTCCACAAGCCTTCACCTTGAAGGTCAGCTCCACTTAGCCCTAGGGCACACAAGGAAAGTGCACACACGGCCCTCGACATTGTAGTCCTAGATGCAAAATGCACCAGGCTACTGAACAGCTTGACGCCTGCCTAAGCAAAGCCTGTAGGCAACAATGCTGGCAGCGGTCTGCGCAGCAAAACATGGACGGTGGATCGCGCCAGCAGAAGCAAAGTGCCTCATCAACCAAGGCTGGCACTCCCCAGCTGGTTCTATAGCCGCAAGGTGACACACCGTGAGTGGATCAACTGATGGCAGGCTCACAACACAAACACCCGTTCAGCAACCACCACTGCCCGCGGCAGGGTCAGGATCACGCGGGGCAGTGCCAGGGGCGACTCGACGGGCTGGCGGCGCACACACAGTAAGAGTGATGGGCAGGTTGCCACGCATAGGCAAGCCCGCAGCTGCCCAGGGCGCATCATCCCAACCACCCACCATATGAGGCAGGCCAAAGTCCTCCCAGCCCTGTTCCGGGGCACCAACCACTGCCTGTGCCCTGTTGACGAGCAGCGTGCCTGGTATCTCGATCATGAACTTGAAGGACCAGCACAGGTCATCAGGCACGTCAACTGCAACGGCCAGCAGGCCTATGCAGCAGCTGCTGTTGTTGGGTCTGCAGCTCAGGACGATCTGGTAGCGGGTGCCAGCAAAGGGCGGTGTGAAGGGAGATGTCTCTCTGACAACAACGCCTTCTGAAATGCTGCGCTGCACCAAGTGGCGGAGCTCGTCGATGTCAAGGGCCCAGGACACCTGCACCCTGCTGACAGGCTGGCTGGCTCGCTGCGGCAGGGCCCAGGAAGCTGGGGCTCCCGCAAAAAGCAGTTCGAGGTCTGATGCCGTCACCTTATATTGTCGGTTGAGACCGCGCGCTGCCACAAGGCAACTGACATAGGGCAGCAGCTCGGAAGGGACTGGGATGCTGGCTGTGGCCAGTGCTGTCAGCCAGAAGAGTGACAGGTGTGGAAAGCGAAGCAAAGGCATCAAGCTCTCCACCAAAGCAGGGGCCTGGGACTCTCCCTTGTGTTTGATGTAATGCCGTACGGTGTACAGCACTGTGTCCTCTGATGCAACCTGGTGCATTCACAGCAGGAGCAACAGTCTTGTCAAAGGTGGTAATGAAGTGGGAGTTTTTGCATCCGCACTTGCTTCACAACAGCCAAGCTCTGTCAGCCTACATTTCAGGGCTGTCACTGCCAGGTGCTTTGGGCCATATACTTAGAGGTTTCAGGTCTACCAGCACTCTCAACCCTGAACCCCTTTTTCTGTCAACCTCACCTTAACTTGGTCGGACGACAGCAGCAGCTTCATAGCATGTGGTGACAGGCCCAACAGCTGCTATTGGAGTGCCTCATCAGCCCACGCTGCCTCCAAGTCACCCAGTAGTGGCAGCACCACCTTCTGCAGCAGTGGCTCTAGGTCTCCAGGTACAGCCTGCATGCACATCAGCTTCTGTGTCACTGCTTCTGACAGCTGGTCGGTGGCGAGCGCAGTCAGCGCATCTGCTGCTGCTGCTGCTGCGCCAACACCTGGCACTCGCCACATGTCTGCCAGCACCACTGTTTGCAGTTGCTGCTCCTGAGTAAGCTCTGTGAGCAGGCCCGAACCTGGTTGAACGTAATACAGTGCCTGCAGCACTGCTAGTGCAGCTGGCTGCTGGTCTGCATCTTCCAGAGTTAGCACAAGCTGTGGCCTCCTGATGGTGCTGCTGGTAGGGCTGCCTGTTGCAGCCCCATATGATTGTGAAGGAGTGGCATATGCCTCCTTACGTTGGCGCTTGTTCTGCCAACGCAAAATCTGCACACACAGAGACACCGCCAGAAAACATGTGTGGGACACATACACTGTGTGCAACTGCCTGCTAAGGGACTGCTAGGCAGGTCTTCAGGGTGCAGAGAGAGAATGGGCGAAAACAAGTGACTTTAATGAGGCTGTATATGGCCATCAGCAATACCCCCTCCACGACTTATCCTGGCAGCAGGTAATGACTGATGACTGCTGCTGAAGGCAGCAGCTGCGTGTTGACGCCAGTCGTCAACATACCTGTGCCCTGAAAACAGGACTTTCACTCAATAAAACTCCATGTCCAGGCAAGGTTTAAGCTTGCAGGGTTCTTCTTCTTCTCTTTTTATTACAAGAAGGGAGGAATATTCTTGGCTGCTACTGCTGTGCTGCAATGCTGTCAGGACAACATCGACATCAGACAGCTCATCTTGCTGCCAGAGGCGATCGTATGTACGCATTTCAGAGTTGAGAGACAGGCTAAATGAGTCAATTCAGTACGAGCGGCATTATTGCTTGTGATCTAACAGGCGTTGCTGACGGGCCTGGTGAGGTGCGTGGCACCTGGCACCAGTGGCAAAAGTAGAGTTGTATAAGAATTTCAAACAAACTTCAATGCGCTGAGAGTTTGGTGCAGGATTCACGTCAAGGATGGGCGGTGTTGCCGGCTAAACCACCAGGGTTGCAACCAGCTTGCCGTCCCCATCTCTCCTGTGGAACTGCGCCCGGAAGAGAACATAATTGAAAGATAACGTGAGGAAAAATGCGTGATGGCACATGTTCAGAAGTGCTGCACCTTTGCGCAGGCCTCCCCCCCCCTTCCTGCCCCCCGCCAGGCTGGCTGCCAGCAGTGCAGCTGTAGCAACGAAATGAGTGTTGGGGCGGGGTGACTGACTGTCCGCATCCGTTGAGTTATGCACCACAGGGTCAAGTGGGAATGATATAAAGAGGCCTGGACAATGCCAGAGGCTCACCTGCCCCACTGACAGCCACTTGGTCAACATGAAGCAGGATGTCAGGAGCAGTGGGGCTGCTTGGCTTGCACAGGTTTTGGTGGACTGCAGGCGAAACTACCACAAACAATGAGCTTGAAACAAAGAAGGTTTATTTTAGTGTGTTTGGTGCGGCCCTCAGGCACGATGTGTACGGAAGATGCATGTGCAGTGCAGACTTGCCACAACGCTGGTCAGTTGCAACAGCCAGCATTTGAAGTACCAGGCTGCTGCTGCTTTGACACACCAGCCAGGACATGTGACGGTGCATTAACCAGTTCAGCATACTGCTGAGAAGGCACGTCATATCAACTTGCTAGAGTCATATAAAGGACAGATACCTACTGACCCCTACACAAGGAGCTGCTCCTGACAACCAGGCAATTCCCTTGTTCGTTGGGCTGTTGCTCAGAAGACTGCAGTGTCAAGAGCCAACCCCTGTTGAGATATGGCAGCTGTGATGATGCAGCTGCAACCTGAACAACGGCAAAGAACGGCTTCACATTTGCATTGAGCAAGGGGTGTGATACAGCTGCGCCTTGCAAGCAAGTATGGCACTGCAGCACCCCAGGCTAACCACACACCGTGTGACCATCTGCCAAACGGTTGCAACCCGCACAACTGTGCCATTGCTGACGTTGGTTGCACTACAGCACACACGTGCAACAAGGCTGTGTGAAAGGATGCCGGCACAGACGTTGCAGCTGGCAACAGCAGCTGCGGCCGCTGCAATGTTGCTGTCAGGCTTCAAGAACCAAAGAATTGCATAACCCAGGATGTCACAATCCAACAGTGCTGGAATGCGCGTGCGTTCAGGGAATGTAAGTGACTTCAAAAACAGGTCAACATCCAGCACGCACACACATACAACAACTTGAGCAAACCCAGCACAACCAGTCCAGCACAGCCATTCAGTACATTCATTCACCCAGAGTCTACCTGCTGCCCACACCTATGCCTATGCTGCCTGCCTGCATCTATCCTGCTTCTCCTTGCCACCCGGCAGCCCACTTGGCCTCAGATGCACGAAACCATGGGTACAACACAGATCAATCCCCAACGCACACTGTGAAGGAATCCATACATGTTGCTAGGCCAATGCCAGATGCAGCAACTTTGTCTCATTTTTCCGTTGCCGTGCTGCTGGTGATACACGCACATGCTGCTGCTGCTCCTGCTTGTCACACTGAGTGACAGTATACGAAAAGTGTGACAGCTGCCATGCCAAAGGCTGTATAAAATGACCTTGAATGACCCCGTTCACATGAAGTCATCAATTGCTGCAGGGTCAAGAGGCGTGGTCCGTACACAAGCCTCAGCACACGCTCTGCATGCTGCTACTGCTGCTGCAGATGCCAGAGACACTGCTGCTGCTTATGATGTAGGTGTCTGCTGGCGCATGCAATGCCCAAATACAGGCATGATTGCATCAAGTGCTGCTGCTGGATGCTTGTACATGCAAGCAGTATGGAGTGCCAAAACACAGCCCAGCAAGACATGCGCACAGCACAAGGCCAGCACCAGCACCAATCCACAAACCAACACCAGCAGCTTTAGGTCCCAACCGCCTAACAGTGGGCAGCAACAGCAGCAGCAACACAAAAACATTGAACCCGGCAGCCAAACCCTGCAGGCCGTCAGCAGCAATACAGGCTGAGCCCTGGCCCACCCACACAGGCTGGGACAGCAGTGCAGCAAAAGCTACGACAACTGGTAAACTGCTGAGGAGGCCAGCAGCCGCAGTCAGCAGGCGTGTGCGGGTGCTGAGCAGCAGACGGAGGAAGCCCAAGCAACCCAGTGCCAGCACAAGACCTGCACAGCACAGCACAGCACAGCAGCACACAGCAAGGCACGAGTCAGCCCCTTGACACTGCCAGTAGCCAGGTATTCATCCATTCGTACAACGTGACAGCAATGCAGCCACTGCATCATGTCAAGGTGCACAACGAGCTGATTGCAAGGCTGAATGAGCAAAACGCGCTTCAAAGGCAAGAGCGGACGTCAACTGCCTGATCTGTCGCTTCCTGCAACTCACCCAGCAGCAGCATGGGCACCACCACACGCCCACTGTCAGTGGGGTCTGCTGTAAGAGCAGCTGCCAGCTGCAGGCCCAGTGGTATACCAGCAGCAGCAACACCAACAGCTCCCAACAAGCTGGCAGCTGCAACAGCTTGACCAGAGCCCTGAGCCCTGCTGTACGCTGCCCCTGCAAAGCCCCAGCTGTCGCGCTTGTGCCGGGGTTCGAACCTGCGACCATCAGCCGCCGCTGCTGCTGTTGCGCCCATGTTGAGCAACACATCGCCCTTGCCAGGCAGCAGCAGACAGGTGTGCAATGCACTGGCAGAACGAACTGGGCTGCTACTGCTGCTGCATGGGCTGCTGCCTGTCACAGAGTGCTGGTCCCAACAGCTAGCGCCTGCTGCTGCAGAGCCGTGCTGCTGCCGCTGCTGATGCAGTCCTACAGCCTGGTACTGCTCCTGGGCCCAGCCTACTGCAGCAGCAGAGCCAGTGTCATGGCTACTGCGCTGATGGCGCAGATGTGTGTGCCCAGCATGCAGTGCTGCTGGGTTTGTCAGCACATGATTGCCCATGTGCTGCTGCTGGTGGTGGTGATGCTCCTGTAGCAGCTCCCCACCCTTCCGCACGTGCTGACCATGTAACAAATTGAAGTGCAGCTCACTGCTATCCCTGCTGCTGCTGCTGTCTTCCGAGCTGTTGCTGCTGTGTTCACTGCAGCACAGCTCTGCATCCGGCGACGCCCTGACCGGCAGCGACCCAATCAGCGCTGCCTCCCCATCACTGCCATAGTGATGGTACGTTCCACTGCCTTGAGCTGCCTTGAGGCCTGGTGACCATCCATGCTGCTGCTGCCAGCTGTGCAGCTGCCTCCAGAGGGCTGCTGCTACCGCTGCACCCACTGCAGGCGCCAGGACACCCCCCAGCAGCGTGTGGGGGCTGCTGACCAGCAGCTGCAGCCATGAGGCCGCTGAATATGACCCCATCAGGCCTGCACATGGACATGGGCGTCCCAGATGTATGGTTTGAAAAAAGCATCAAGAAAACATGTGCTGTGTCAGGCTGGCTATGTGCACAAGAACTTTGTACGCACAATGTGGCGGAATGATGTCAATTGCAAGGACCATGAGGGACTCTGCGGACACGATGCATGGAACCCGGCACAGCCTCAAAGATAACCCCGACCTGGCCAGCACACATACCTGCAGATGCTGCAAGGAGCAGCACAGGTGGCAGGGACAGCCGTGCTGCCGCTGCAGCTACCAGCGCAGGCAGTATGACGACAGGCGCCAGCTGTGGCAGCAGGGGTGTGAGGCCCAGGGGCAGCACTGCGGTGTAGTTGCCAAAGGGCGAGGCCAGCGTGCCTGCGGGCGTCTCCAAGTGCGCTATCCAGATGGACAAGCCTTGCAACCTGCCGCAATGGGGGCGGCAGCAGCAGCAGCAGCGAGGTTTCAAATGCGGGAGTAAACCATAGGTCCCGCTAAAGTTACCAGTCCAAAGGCCCTGCTGTTGCATGTGATGCAGGGCACACATCAGTACGAACACACACAGCCAGCAGTAAAAACCTCATGCACACCCCTGCACAGTCAGCAGTACAAACCTTGTGCCATGCAGAGTCCCCAATGCAGCACCGCAACCCATCTACATACTACACCCCTGCTGGTCTGATATTGACAGCAGGGGGTGTCATACTCACCATGCAGCAGATGCGGTGGCGCAAGTGGCCACCTTTTCAGAGTCGACAGCCTCCAAGGCATCAGGCAGCAGCTCAGCCAGCACCACCCATATCATGCAGCCAGCAGCAAAGCCCATGGCCAATGGCAGCAGCGCCCTGGCAGCAGCAATGAGGGGCAGCAGCAGACACGATTCAACATGTAACAACCAGAAGACACAAAATCATGTACAGCAGCACCATGTCAGGTCATATGGCGACTCACATAGCTGGTCAGGGCTCAGCTAAAACGATGCTTTGCAAATTCCCACATGTACAAGCAACCCCTCAACCTCCAACACAGGACATATATAGGGTAGTTACGGGGCGTAGGTTTGTGAGCCACCTGCAGGCGTAGGTGCGTAGTTTTACCACGTAATGGCGTAGGTGGCATAGGCCGCAGGCGTAGTTTTGAAGAATGTATGAGTCTGCCTGATGGCAATCCTGCTGGCGCTACATGCTGATGTCCTGCTGCCGGTTGCACTTCTGCAGACCAGCCTACTGGCTAGGCTAGCTGCCTGTTGCTACATCTTGTGCTGCTGGATGATGTTTGACAACTTAGGAGTATTAAAGTAACGGCATCTGTCGTGCTGAACGCGCTGCACAGTGCTTTGGCCATACACGCGACCATTCAAACTGCAGCTGTCCTGTCCTGAACAGGACAACGACCGGTCCTAAGCAGGACAACACGTTCGCGACAGCATGTCCGGCGCTGCAGCGGTCGCAAATACGCTTTTATAACTTGTAGAATCATTTTGAAAAGCCAAACCTGCGTTGCCTTAAGCGTTTTGGACATAGGCGACAGCCTGATGAGGCAACCCGCGCAATCAGGTAACTGCCGCGGGCACTACGCCCACTACGGGCCCCAATCCGACCTACGGCGTAAACTACGGCGTAGGTGTCTGCGCCGTAATGCCTACGCACTATGCCCCTCGTATCCCTAGGCATATACTGCTTCCCTCCGCCCTGCAAGCACCAGCACTGCTAGCCCACCTGAAAGTGTCAACAAACACGAAGGCAGGGGGTGCCACCAGCGCCTGTGGCAGTGCTGTGAGAGCAGTCCACAGCAGTGTGCGGCGGGGTGAGGTCCCCTTAGCTGCCATGACAGTCGCGACCGCCAGGCCTTCAGGCACGTTGTGCAGGCCAATGGCCAAGGTCACCAGTGTACCCTGTCAGCAGCAGTGCCAATGATGGTAGGTAAAGCAGCAGCAATGGCAGTGAGCATATGGACATGTGCTGCCTTACCAGCAATGACATCTCACCACATGCACGAGTGTTGGGCAAGCCTGTCCTGAGAATCTCCGTGCGTTCTGAGCCTCATCCCACTTCACATGCACCTCGAGCTCACACTGGGCCAGTTGTGATGTCGGTGGCAGGGTTTCGCCGGGCTACTGCTGGCCAGACTGCTACTGACAGAAATTGAAACCAGCAGAAATTCAAACCAGTGCACTGACACATCAGGCCACACAACAGTCTACCAACTGCAGGGGAGTGGGCCAGGGTTGCAGCTTGCTAGTAGAATGTTTAGGCTGCCTCCAAGTGCTTCCTGCGCACTTAGGTTTCTATTTCTCACCTGTGCCCAGCCCCTGTCTCCTGCAAAGCTGACGCCCACGCCTCCTCCTTCACCCACAGCATGCACCGCCATGACTGCAAGGAAGAGGATGACCTTTCGGGCATCTGCACCCGCCAGCTGCTCAAAACTGTCCACCTCATACCTGCAGGACAGACGGCAGGACAGTAGGCAGGGCACAACAGGCAGTACACATTTGCACACTGGCTGCTCAGCAATGCAGACTTGCTAGTGCTGGGCTTACAATGCACCTGGAATGTGCAGGACTGTGTGGCCAGGCCTGGCAGGCCAGAAAGGGCCCTCGAGTCAGCTTCTGCTCCACTGCTGCTGCTTGCATGCTGCTGATGTGCACCCATGCTGCATGAGAACGCTTCAACCCGTCCTGGAGGTTGGTATGGCCATGATGCAGCAGTATGCATGCGGCGTGTACTGCTGCTGTACACCCAGCATGACCGCACTCCTCTAACCACCACCCAGCAGCAGATGAGGGGGCACTCACTGTTCGAGGTGCTCCTGGCTGAACTTGACAAACACAACGCCCAGAAGCATCCCTAGGATGAGGTATGTACCTCCGTAGGGAGCCCCTTCTGCCAGCAAACCAAAGCTTGCGGCCAGCATAACACCACTGGCGACTGCATTGGCCACTCCTGCCCATGGCTTGCTGAGTTTGCTGCAGAAGAAGTAGGGCAGCACGCCCAGGGTCGACATCAGCGCCATCACGGCGCTCATGACCGTGACTGCCAGCAGAGGGACCTTGGGCCTGTGTCCTGCAGCATGCTGTGCTGGCATGTCTGCTGTGAGTTTGCTGATGCTGCCATCACTGCCAAAGACCTGCTGCGGCTTTGCGCTGCCTGGACGCGGTGCAGCAGCAGCTAAGTCCGTGCCAGGGTGATGCACAGCTTGGTGTGCAGCGGGGGGAAGTGCGTGGGCGTGTGGGCCCTCAGATGCTTGCACAGCCTGGCTGACATGCTGCTGCTGTTGGTTTATGCTGTGCCAGGCGAGATTGTCAGCCAGAACCACCTGCACACGTGTCAATACGTATCAAAAGCATACAATAATGACAGTGAGCAGCACAGCAGGCCCCGGAAACAGTAGGCAGTAGGCTTGCAGGCGTGTGTCCAGCATCCACGGGGTGGCCCTTGCCAAGTCACCCACCTGTTGGGACAGGCAGCCTGCTACCAGCACTAATACAGTAAAGGTAGCACCCCAACACCCTCCAGTCCTGCGCCCAATGAGGCCAGCCATTTTGCTGTGTGCTAGCTCATTGATGGGCACTTCCGCGTATCTTCAGCATGCACAGGGGCACGCGTGGAGGATTCAGGACAATAAATTCAGCATCAGCGTTGGATTGGGTGTTTTAAGGGAGGAGGAAACGTCAGCGTTCCTAGACCTTGACTCACGTCCCTCGGTACAGTCGGGGGACAGCCTGTCGTCTAGCAATGCTGCAAGCAAAAGGCTTACTTCGAGTCTGACGTACATCTCCGACCTGTAACGTTTGGCCCACCGTTAGGGGGTCAACAGGACGGTTGGGCTTGCAGTTTGAAGTTCAGCTGCTGTCATTCAACCAGTTCGCTCATTGTCCCCGTATGCATCACTGCGTTACATTTCGTTGCGTTCAGAAGCTTTATCCGCACAGTGATATGCACTGCCCGATCGTCAGTTGAGGGAGGTTTGCATGCCATGGCTGAGAATCCAGGGAGCACCTACACCTCTCCAGAGCCTGGCACCTTCCCCAAGCGCAGGCCAACGGCAGGAACACGCCTTACTGTCGATACTGGGGACTGCCTGCCAGGACCAGGTGTCCCACCAGCCATCCCTAGCTGTAGGAGTGAGTCTGCTGGGGTGTACTCCCCACTTGTGAGGCCTCCCAGTAGTGCAGGCACCAGAAGGCTCCCGCGGTTCAGTAAACCAGGCATACAAGCAGACCCCATCTACAGTAACGTAGTCTCGACGTTTGTCGTGCTGCTGCTGGTGGTAGTAGCTGGCACTGCAACATATCGGCAGCGGCGGTTGGCGGCAGTTGTGAACTCCGCCGAACAAAAGCACCAGGTAGGTTGCCCCCAACTGCTCCCAATGTCGCAATACAGATGAATGCTCTCATCTCAGCTTATCTCATGCATGACGTAAAGGCTGTCAGCCGACACAAGTCACAGCAGACACAGAACTGGCGCATCCTCTGTCTGCATGGCTATCGCCATGCAGACAATACTGTGTAGGTTTGTGGTGCTGCTGCATCACTC
>QAXK01011403.1:0-26886 GCA_004335735.1 Chlorella sp. KRBP | reverse complement strand
CTGTGGCGCCATACTGAGGTTGCTGTTGTTGCTGCTGCTGCTGTTGCTGCTGCTGTTGTTGTTGTTGTTGTTGTTGTTGTTGTTGTTGTTGTTGGTACATAAGCTGCTGCTGCTGCTGCTGTTGGTACGCCTGCTGCATATCCTGCTGTCGCTGCTGCTGCTGTTGTTGGTACACATGCTGCTGCTGCTGCTCTTGATACAGCAGCTGCCTCTCTCGCTGGTGCTGCTGCTGCTGCTGCTGCACCCCAGCCGGCTGCTGCCCAGACAACGGGCCACTGTACATTTGAGCCAGCAGTCCCTGCCCAAGCCCACTGGCCCCTTCATGCTGACCTGGGTTCAAGCTTTGCTGGCCTGCAGCCAATGCCCCTCCTCCTGCTGCTGCTGCCGCTGCTGCCTCTGCTGCTGCACCAAGAGAGGTGTCAGAGTCCTGTGACAGTAGGAGAGGGTCCCAGCCCTCTGAGGGGTCCAGCAGAGCCTCTAGCTGCTGCAGAGCATCCCCCGACAACCGAGGCCGGCGCAGGATCTCCGCTGCTGCTGCTGACCTGACTGCAACACTGGAAGGAAACTGCTGCTGCTGCTGCTGCCGCTCCTGCTGCTGCTGCTGCTGCTGGCCCGACCACTGCTGCTGCAGGCCCTGGTGCCCAGGCTGCTGTGGACCCTGGTGCTGGTTAGACCACTGCTGCTGTAAACCCTGGCTCGCGTTGGACAGCGTTGGCTGCAGGCTGTACTGCACAGCAGCACTTCCAAACGGCCCAACCCCTGACCCCACATGAGCCAGGGACATGTGCTCTTCGAGGCCAGCAGCAGCTCCTGCGGGTGGTGCTGCTGCTGCAGCTGCAAACACAGATGTACCAGCCAGCGCCATGCTGGTGCTAGGTGCCAGTGGGGTGGTGAAGGATCGAGACCCAGAGCCATACACCCCAGCACTGCCTGGTGTTGCTGCATTGTTGTCAGTGCTGCTGGTGCGGCCGATGCCCCGCAGTGCAAGCAGGGCCACGCCTCGTGGCTCGTTCCAGCTGTTGGTGGCAGCCACGGCGGCCGCTATAGCAGCAGCATCGCTCTGGTGGCTGCCTGGCCCCTGCCAACCCTGGCCCAAAAACAATTGCTGCTGCTGCTGCTGCTGTTGCTGCTGCTGTTGGAGTGGCTGTAGCACAGACACAGATCGGCTGCCAAACTGAGCGCTTGGGCTGCTGCCAAGGAAGCCTGTGGACACCTGCCAGCCCTGCACAACACCACAGCCCACTGGCGCACTGTTGCTTCTGCCGGCAGGCTCCATGGCATGCTGCGGCTGCCACTGCTGCTGCTGCTGCTGGACCTGTGGGCTACGAGACGCTGCCATCCTGTTAATGGCAGCAAGCTCTCCCAGCCGCTGCGGCCGCCCGCCACCAGCAGCGGAAGCACCAGCGGCAGCCAGCGCACTGGGCGCTGTGCTTGCAGGGGGCTGCCGCCTGAGCTGCTCAACATGGGCACTACCAGCGCTAGCAGTCGGGTCTGTGGGCCAGCTGTGCAGTGCACCAGAGGGTGGCTGGGCTGGCTGCTGCTGCTGCTGCTGCTGCCGAGGTGACCAGGCAGGGCCGTCAATGCTGGTGACTGACCTGCCGGACCTTGCCACAGCACCAAAAGCTGATTGCAGGCGCCCTGCTGTTCCCTGGACATCCCCACCACCAGCAGCGCCAGCAGCAGCAGCAGCAGGGTTTTGCAGCACAGCTGGCCCACTGAAGCTGCTTGCTGCAAGCATACTGCCCCCACTGACAGAGCCTGCTGCAGCCCCTGGTGACCCTCCCCTCCCCTGCTGGGCTGGCAAGCCAGCTGCTGCTGGGTGCCCTGCGTCCGCCTGGCCATGCAGCTGCTGGCCCCCACCGCTGCTGTCAGCAGCAGGCAGGCTGCTGACCCCTGTGAAGCTGCTGCCGAGACCCCCAGCTCGCGCTGCTGCTGCTGCTGCTGCACAGCTGGGTGCTGCTCCCTGCCCCGAGCTGAGGCTGCTCACCCCCTCAAGGCCCTCATGCTCCCAGTCCATATCCTCCTCCTCCTCTGTATCATCTTCTGTGTCGTAATCACGCACACGCTTGCCGCGCCGCTGCTGCTGCTGCTGCCTGTTGGCACCCCGCTGGGCAGCAGTGTGCCTGCGGCTGCCGGGCCTACTGCCTTGGACCTTGCTGCCAACCCCGCCACTGCTGTCACCGCTCATGCCCTCCCCAGCACTTCCAGCAGCAGCCAAGGCGGGCCCTGCAGCTTGCACGCCAGAGCCCCGCACGCTGCCGGCCAGCACGCGCAGCTCCGACTCCGCAGGCAGTTCGCCCTGGTAAGGCACCTCGGCGTCCTTGCCCGCCTGGTGGACGTAGACAGCGAGCGCGGCACGGTTGGTGCCGCGCCTTTCGAACGTGATGCTGTCGCCGATGCCGAGCTTTCGCGCCTTGATGAACTCCGACCAGCCGCAGGTCAAGCGCAGGTGGCGCTGCCCGGCACACAGCACGCCCTCGTACATCACGGGCCACGCGTGGCCGGTGGGGTCAACGAGTTTGACCTGCACCTTGAACAGCATCTCGTAGGACTTCTGCTGCCCATGGTGCCGGCCTCGTGCTTTGCTGCTGCTGCTCTTGCTGCCTGGCGCCTTTTGGTCCGCCTCTGTGTCAGTCTCAGGACCGGGCGAGTCTGTGGCGTTGGCTGCCTGCTGCTTCTGTGCTGCTGTCCTGTTGCTGGAGGACCTGAGGCTGCCTTCCATGCAGGGCAGCATGTGATCAGACATGAACTGCGTCACATTGAGGCGCTTCAGGTATGTCTTGCAGCTCAGCTGGCGCGTGTGTGTGAACACCTGCTGCTGCTGCTGAAGGGCTGAGGAAGACCCCCCGCCAGCACTGCCTGCAGCGCCAGCAGACCCTGAGCCAGCAGCAGCAGCCGTGGCGGTAGTGACTGTAGCAGTGCCGCCTGGTGCTGCTACTGCTGCCTGGGAGCCCCAGCTGGGGCCCAAACCTATGTGAGAGGTCTGGTGCCTGGCTGCTGCTGCTGCTGCTGCCGCAGAGTCCCCAGACAGTCCCTCCGCTAAGGCCCTGGTTGCATGCTGGTCCCTGTCACAGCTGTGCTGCACAGGCAGCAGCGGCTGCTGCTGCTGCTGCTGCTGCTGTGCTGCAGCACTGTGCCCTGGGCTGTGGCTGTGGCTGCCAGCCGGTGTCGCAGGCAGCAGCTGTGTGGCACCAGGCCCAGCCTGAACCCCCAAGGGGTGAGACGCAGGGGGCAGTGGCGACAGCCCAGATGATGCAACATTCGCGCTGGAGGGTGTCACTGCACTGGCTGACCCTCCTGTTGCTGCTGCTGCAGGTGGTGCTGGCGGTGGGGCTGCGCCTTGCGATCCTGCTGCTGAGCTGCTGTGCACAGCAGCCCACATTGGGTCTCTGTGGTAGTGCTGAAGCCCGCCCGGCCCTGTTGGTGCCCCGCCCCCCACGTTCTGCCCTTGCTGTGCCTGCTGTGGGTGCTGCTGTTGCTGCTGCTGACCGAAGTGTTGTTGCCATGCAGCGCTGCTGTGGGCTGGGAGCCAGCTAGAGGCGCCTGCCTGCTGCTGTGCAGCAACAGCCCCATCAAAGGATTGTTGTTGCTGCTGCTGCTGCTGCTGCTGCTGCTGCTGCTGCTGCTGCTGTGTGCCTTGAGGTTGGCAGGTGGGGTGATGCAGACCTGCTGGCTCCTGCAAACTGTGCAGCAGCAGCAGCTGCCGCTGGGGCTGCTGCTGGCTGCTGTGCTCAGTACTGGCTGCAGAGCTGTGAGCTGCATACCCTGCCTGCTGCGCTTGCTGGGCCACGGCCTGCAGGTGCTGGCCTGTGGCCCCAAGTCCCCTGGCCATGTTGTCCTGCCCTGGCACCGGTACCCCTGCGCGGCCCTCCTGCTTCACCATCTGCTGACCTGGAGTCTGGCCTATGCTAGCTTGCCCCTGTGGCTGCAGCTGGAATGACTGTGCCAGCCCCTGGCCTTGCCCTAGCCCTGAGCTGCCCAGGTCTGTTGAGAGGCTGCGCTTGGCCCTACGCTGTATGAGCTCTGCTGCTGCTGCCACTGCCACTGCCTCCAGCGTTTCTGAGGTGTGGGGCAGCAGGCCACCCGATGCGGTCCCGGACAGCAGCCCGTGCCTTGGGGAGGCCAGCATGGCGAGCAAGTCTCCTGTGCTACTGGGGGAGATGATTCCATGGTGGCTGCTGGGGGACAGGAGGGAGCTTGGGGGCCGTATGTGTGGGGCCTCAGAAGCAAGGGGCAGCTGCAGCTCCAGGCTGGCGAATGGGCCGAGTGCTGAGGAGGCTGCGGGGGCTGCAGGCGGGAGTGGAGGCACAGGGGCATCTTGTGCTGGGATACCGTGTGCTGGGGCCTCCTGCGCTGGGGTGTCCTGTGCTGGAGCTGCTGTGGGAGCTGCGGGGGAGTTGTGTGGGGCAGGGGCCCCTCCCAGGACCCCAGCCTGTGCTGCAGGCGCTAGCTGCACATGCAGCTGCTGCTGCGCTGGATGTGGGTCACTTTGGTGCTGTTTGAGCTGCTGCTTGCCATCTGTGGGCATTTGTGGTGCTGAGGGCAGCCTGGGGTGGTGTTCAAGTGCTGTATTGGGTCAACAGGACTGCCCAGACTGCATTGTGGCCTTGTTGACGACGCTGCACTGGCCATATAGCTCTAGATGGATGAGCATGCTATGTTGAACTCAAGTTCTAACTACCAGGCGACTGTGAGGGCCTGCAAACAGGAAAGCAGCAGCAGGTTCCAGTGCACCTGTGTATCAGGCAAGCTAGCATGCTTCAAGTCAAAGAGGGATCACAAAGACACTTAAGACAAGTGTACCTTGATACATGAGACTCCAGAGCATGGGCTCGAGCCAACGTCGACCTTCCAGCCCCGCTATCATATAATCGTCTTGAAAATCGAGCTAATTCTGGCACGGTCAACTCCCAGACCGATATGGCTTGATGCGCCGCTTGATTGCAAATGCAAACAACGTTTTCAGTATTATCGCTCCAGTCTGACGGCCACGAGATTATGAAGACAGGCGGAAGGAAGCTGCCTGTACCTCGTCAGCTGGTTATGCCACCTGATGCTTCAATGCATTGTGAATCACTGATTGCACTTACATATTGGCATCCCGTTACGCAATCAACACTCTTCTCGCCACAGTGTACTGGTCACAAGACACCGTCAGCATTGCGGTTGCGCAGTTCCAAGTGTCAGGAGTTGCATTGTGTCTATACAAGACGGTGTCCACTTTGATCACTTCCACCACCAGGTGCCCGCCAACACTGGGCTCAAAATCATTGGCAGCAGCAGGTCAACTCACATGTGACCCTCAGCAGAGTGATGCAGCTGCCTGGCTCGTCTGTAGGTGGTCTCTCCTGTACTCGAAGGCTTTGCTAAAAGTGAATGTGACCTTTTCAGAGGCCTGGAGCGCTGCTTGCCAGCTGGGTAACTCTGAGAGGCTAGCAAATCAAAGCTGGTGTTCGTCAGCTAACAACCAGCAACCAGGGCACTTACACACGGCAGCTACCCTTCAAAAGTCATAGTCTTTTGGGAAGGGAACCAAAGGAAACTTTACATAAGCCACATACTTGAATGAGCAGTCAGTTGGTCTTCGGCAACGTGTCCCAAGCAAACTGTCATGTGTTGCACAAACTCAAGGCCATGGGCCCCATGAGCTGGTCAGCTGGGCCCACAAAGGCCCGCAGGCACCCTAGCATGCATTTTCTCCTCCCACCGCATTTGCGAAACGTGCTTGGCCCAAGTCAGCAGGTGCCCTGTACCATGGATGTCTGCCAGAGGCATGCCTGCACTGCACCTTCAGAGGCCTGCGCATGTTGCTGTTCATGTAGCAGTGCCAAAGTGTCGCCCATTTGTGCTCTACCACTATGAACAGCGAGAAATAACGTCTATACTGTATGTGATTGGTCATCAGCCAAGTTGTCCAGGATGTCAAGACGGACCTCCTCACGCACTGTCATTGACTGAACAGCCTGGCAGTGGTCAAAGTTGCTGCACTACAGTCAGCAGCACTGCAACGTGCAACAGGAGCACAGAAGAGATCGTGCAAACTGCTTCGCTGTACAGGAACAGAGGCTGTCGACTGATTGCTGCCAAATCACCTGCAGGTGGAGCAGCACAGCCCCTCACTGCCCCGAGAGCCGTGATCTAGCTCAATTCAGTGCTTGCAGCTTGCTTGTGAATCGATCAAAAGTAAATCGGCCTGTTTATCTGAGCATCTGCAGCCACTGAGCTAGAAGTTGTCCAGAGCGACACAGCGACACAACAGCAAACAGCCGTTCTGCGATGCAGAGCAGCTTGCGAGGTGCCGCGTTCTCGCAGAACACACGGTTGTCAGCCTGCACAACCCGCTCCAGGCGCTTGGGCCTCTTGCAATGTCCCAACACTCCCAGCAGCAGCAGGATCGGGAAACTCCTCACAGTGCATGCAGCTGAGTCTGATACAGACACGCAGCCCAAGGTCCCAGACACACCACCAAGCCCTTCAGGCAGCGGCAGTGGCAATGGCACCATCAGCCCATCAGGCAGCAGCACCACAGCACGCAGTGCCACACCCAGCAGCAGCAGGCCCACTAGCCCCATGTCCTCACAAGAGGAGGAGGGTTTCAACTGGGGCGCGTTCTTCAAGGGCCCTCTACCTGTCAAGCTCGCAGCACTGATCGGGCTGATCGTTGTCAGCCGCATCGGTGTGTATGTGCGCATCCCTGGTGTGGATGTGGACGCGTTCTCAGCAGCTATGCAGTCCAACGGCCTCCTGGGCTATGTTGATGCCTTGTCCGGTGGCAGCATCAGCAAGGTGAGCAGTTGGCACGTAGCTTGCATCGATGTGGCAGACTGTATGCATGACAAGTGTGTGGGGTGTGCACGGCTGCTGCGGGGTGTGCAGGCAGCTCTGCCACTGCGCAGCACCACCCCACCACCCCACATCGCCACCTCAGTAGCCACATTCATTTGCTATCCACGCACGCAGCTTGCGGCACTGCTAGCTGCCATGTCAGCCCCCACCCCCAGTGTGCAGCCCCCCTCCACCCCTCAGCACCTGCGGAATCCTCCCATTGCCATGCCCACCTCGCAGTGATGCATGCTTGCCCCTCTGCCTTCCATCCACTTGTCAACCACAGCAACCTTCTCAGCACACACCTCTTGACGCTCACCCTGCGCCTGCTCTCCCTCCTCTCGCTGCAGGTTGGCTTGTTCAGCTTGGGCATCATCCCCTACATCAACGCCTCCATTGTGCTGCAGCTCATGAGTGCAGCATTCCCGTCCCTCAAGAAAATGCAGCGCGAGGATGGGCCACAGGGCCGTGCCCGTTTCCAGTACTACCAGAAGCTGGCGGCCTTTGTGTTTGCTATCGCACAGGTGTGGCATGCAGGGCGCCTGCACGTGCCACAGTGGTCGTGAGCCCCAAGAGAGCAGGAGCCTGGCCAAGTGCACTGTGTGAGCAGCAGTTTGCAGCTTGGTGCAGATTGCGCCACCAGGCGGCAAACTGCTGCTCACGTGCAGTGTACTTGGCCAGGGTCATGAGCAGCGGTGGGAGCCCCAGGCACACACTGTTTCCCTGGCTTCAACGTTGCAACACCATTATCAACACACTTGTGGGCTGTGTCAGCAGCGGCTTTGCGGCGGACATCTGCAGCAGCACTGATCTCAGAGCTGTGCACTCACTAGTCTGTCCTGCACGAGGCATCCGGGAGACAGCACAAGGCAGGAGCAGCAGCATTTGGGATGGAAGATGGGGGCTACCTTGACATGCTGTAGTGCCATGCATGCCAAGCTTGCACCTGCATTCATGCCTCAGTCATGAGTGGAGGAGGCATAGCGCCAAGACGTTGCTGCCGCTGCTGCTGCTGCTGCTGCTGCTGCTGCTGTGGTGTGGTGTGTGTGCAGGCAATTGGCCAGTTGACGTACATTCGGCCCTACGTGACAGACTTCTCACCAGAGTGGCTGTTTGGCAGCAGCATGTCACTCGTGGCAGGAGCCATGGCCCTCATCTATGTGGCAGGTGCGGGGTGCAGGCAGGCACTGGTGAACAGCAGGCACAGATGTACAGCAGGCAGTGATGTACGTCACAACACAGCATGTGACAGTACCATTTTTTTGCAGCACACAGTGTTGTGCTGGAAGTTGGCGGCCTTGCTTGCAGATAGGCTGTGGCTTGCGCTGCAGCGTGCAGCTTAACTTACTGCTGTGCAGGCCCTGCCTGAGTGTAGTAACTGTGTTCGGTCCACTCACAAGCCCGGTGGCTTATAGACGGACTGCTGCTCTGGCATGTGATGTGTGTGTGTTGCTGTAATGTGCCTGTGCCACCACCACCCACTGCGCTGCTGTGTTGCTGACACCTACACGCTGCTTGCGTGTTCCCGCCCACACACACACCTCCCTTGACGCCCACAGACACCATCAGCGAGTTGAAGCTGGGCAACGGCACCAGTGTGCTAATCTTTGCCAACATCGCGTCAAGCCTGCCCACCAGCGTGGGTGCTCTGCTGGCACAGAACACAGAGTCAGACCCGGGCAACATCGCAATCTACGCAACAGCCTTCTTCCTCACCACACTTGGCATCATTTACGTGCAGGAGGCAGAGCGCCGCATCCCAGTCAACTACAGCAGCAGGTACCAAGCAGGCAACCTGGCCCGTCAGAGCTACCTGCCATTCAAGGTCAACGCAACAGGTGGGTCTTGACCACAGCGCTCTGGGTCTTGGCGCATGCTGTGTGTGCTGCATGCTGTGCTGACATGCTGCTGAGACTCCTGTACACCCCGCGCCGCAAAGCCATCGCCAAGTCACTTTGGCACCAGCCTTGGCTTCATCAAAGCATCAGCAGCCTTGCTGTACACGTTGAGAGCTCACGTGGCCAGTAGCACTGACACTGCACTGCCTGATGCAGCGCTGGCCCTACCGCCAATGTACCACCTGCTGTACTACTGCTGTGGCTAACCTTCCCGCCATTCCTGTGTTGTCATTCCGTCCTCACAGGTGTGATGCCCTTGATCTTTGCGTCCAGCTTGTTGGGTCTGCCCCTGGCACTGGCCCGCCTGACTGACAGTGCTGCGCTGGAGGGTGCTGCTACAGCCCTGGGGCCAGGTGGTGCCCTGTACCTGCCCATCAACGTGGCCCTCATCGCCTTCTTCAACTACTACTACACCTTCTTGCAGGTACACAAGCGGTACTGCCTTCGTTCGTGAACCATTTGACTTTTGTTTCAGCGAGTGTGTTGGGGGCACGTGTCTTCAACTTGGCAGGAAGCAGTGGCTGCTCAGTGGCACAGCATACTGGAGGTGGTGATGTCTGTGCTGTTGGCAGTGTTGAGCAGAGCACTTGCTGGGTGCTGGCTGTGAAGCTGTTGAGTGTGGCCATGCAAGGCGGGAAAGGGAAAGCTCATTCTGTCGTAGTCCTGACATCATTGTCTGTTGATCAAACTTGCGCAATTTTTTGCTGCAGTTGGAGCCCAAGGATCTGTCGGAGCAGCTGAAGCGCACAGGCGCAGCGATCCCAGGCATTCGCCCCGGCAAGCAAACCGCCGAGTATGTTGCCTCCACCCTCACCCGCATGTCATTGCTGGGCAGCATCTTCCTGGGTGCCCTGTCCCTGGCCCCTGCTGCTGTTGAGGGGCTCACACACCTGTCAGCATTCAGGGGCTTTGCAGGCACCAGTGTGCTGATCATGGTGGGTGTGGCGACAGACACTGCCAGGCGGCTGCGGGCAGAGCAGGCGATGGCAAAGTACCAAGACGTGGACAAACTGTATGATGACTTCAAGATGTGAAGAAGCAGGGGACACGTGTGTGGCTGCCTGGGCAGTTCATAGGCAAGCGAAGGTCCGGTTGGTCAGGTGCTGTGTGTTGTCAAGGAAAGTAGGTGTGTGTGGACATGCTTCTGTGTGTTCTGCTGCTGCTGACGCTATGTGGCATTGATGACATTATGATGTTCAAGCATCAGCTTCAGCTATTGTTCTCACTGCGTCAATCACTTTGTAACTGGGTGAGCTGGCGGCAGGCTGACAGTCTTGGCTGTACAGACGTTACACGCGTGTAGGTTCCCAGATCTTGATCAGGAGCGGTATCTTGTTTCTACGTGACCTGAGAGGTGGCACCAGTTGTGCAATCTTGTTTGTGGGTGCACCAGGGTACACTGGATGTGTTACTGGTCCAGCATGTGGTAGCACTAGCTTGTATTGACAGTTGTGGACCATTATGCCCCGCTGCGACTGACACACAACGTTGACAACCTGGACAAAAGCTTCAGTCGGTCGCCTACGTGCCCCACGTTTAGTGACTTTGGACAGGCTCACCCTGGTGATCGATCAGATCAGCCCGTGTGTCCCCACCATGGCGCGTGTCCAGGCGTCCCTAGCTTCGAAAGGCAGTTGTTCAACGTACAATGCGCGTGTCACAGCGAAACGAACGCGTTGCTGCGCTAGTGGGAATGAATTGACCTCACCAACATCTGCACCAAGCAGTACCACCAGCAGTAGCAGTAGCAGCAGGAGGCAGCTGCTGGCAGGCACAGCAGCAGTGCTGGCGGGCGCGTCACCAGTGCTAAAGGCAGCAGCTGCAGCCGGCAATCCAGCCGGAGCTGAGTCGCCACTGCCTGCTGTCCCTGGGGTGGCTTTGTCACCACAGCTTCAAGTCAGTCAAGTGATCAAGGGGTGCTGGCAATTGAGTGGAGGACACAAGGGAGACCGACAGACGGACAGGACAGCAGCTGCGCAAGCGGTAGAGGTGTGTGACAGCTGTTGGCAAGCCTGGGTGCTGCGTTGGTGTCCAGCATATGGCCTAGGCCACACACTGCAAGTGGTCTCCTGCAGGCAGCAGTGCAATGTTGAAGCTGCACATAGCTGCCACCAATGGATGTAGACGTGCAGACATGTTCCTGCAAAGTTGCATTGTGAGTTTGCAGGACACCACAGAACATACCATGTGGGTTGAGGACATGGCAGCTGACTGGCTGCAGACGTCCATAATGGCATGGGCTGCATGTGTCGTGACATGCATACATACATCGCGAGAGTGCTGCAGCGTCAGGAGTCTGCACCAATTGGCACGGGTTTGGCCCTGCGTACTGCAGGACTTTGGAACCTTCTACCAAGCTGGCATCACCACCTGGGATGCTGCAGACCACTATGGGCCAGCAGAGGTGCTCATTGGCAGGTACCTGCAGCAGCACCCTGAGCAGCGGCAGAACATCCAGGTGGGTGTGGGTTAGGCAGGACAGTGCAGTGCTGTTGGTGCGGGATCTGGCCCAGAAGACAGAGCCCCTGTGGTGTGTTGCAGGATACTCGGTGTGTCGTGGTAGTGCAATGGGGGCCCCTGGGTGCAGCCTCACAAGGCATCAGCTGACCAGGCTTGAAGCATGCCATGCCATGGCAGTGCCCACCAAGAGCATGTGGTCTGAAAGGACGGGGTTAGATGGTGCTTGTGTCCTGGTGTGATGCTTGTGTTGTGCACGGGCTACAGACTACGACGCAGTACACCCCAGTTAGTGGCCACAGGAGGCCTGTTATTGTTGCAGAACAAGGCGTGTAGGCTCAAGACACTGCTTGACACCCTGTCCTGTGTTGGACCTGTCTTGTGTTGTGTGTCCTGGGGTGTACCGGTGTGTCCTGGTCCGTCCTGCCAGGTGTGCACCAAGTACTGTTTGTTCAGTGGGCGTGACATGGCCGGCCTCAGCAAGGCCTCAGTCAAGGCAGCAGTGGACCTCAGCAGGCAGAGGCTGGGGGTGGACAAGATCGACCTCATGCAGCTGTACTGGGGGGAGTACAGCTACCCAAAGTGAGGACCTACTGCTACTGCTGCTGCTGCTGCTGCTCTGCATTTGTACACATCTATGGCCCTGGTTCCAGCTTGCAGCCTCCTGCATCCAATACCTGACACCTGTTGTGCCACGACATCCTCGACAACACCCCAAATTGCCCCCTCACCGACCCTCAGATAGCTGGGCACCTGTAAAGAAAGAGGTTGAGGCCGTGTGACTGACTGTCCGTATCCACTGGGCACCTGTTTGTGTGGTGACCCAGATAGTGTGTTGTTGGTGGCTGTGCAGGTATGTTGATGCTGCGCTGTACCTCACAGAGCTGCAGGCAGACGGGGTGCTGGGTGCTGTGGGCGTCACTAACTTTGATGTGCCTCGCCTTGAGGCCATGATCAATAAGGGTGCACAGCTTGTCAGCAACCAGGTAGGCCTGTGCCAGTACCGCCATGTCCCCCACTCCCCTCTTTTCATAAATGACTGGCAAAGGCAAAGCGTTGCACGGCAATTGCTGAGGAAGCAGCTGCATCGTTCAACCATGTGTCTGAGACGCGGGGCGAGTCATGCGATCAGGCAGCCAGCAGCCCTGCAGTCTTCAGCAGCACCGCCAGGATCATGGTGCTCTTGAGAGGTGGAGTCGAAAGGCCTGGTGTGTTTGATCGGAGTGGTGAGAGTGGGCACAAAAGGCCTGCTGGTGGGCCAGCACCTGAAGTCTTGCTGTGCCAATCTGTTTCTGTACTGCCGGACCGTACTGCCGGCAGGTCCAGTACTCTCTGCTAGACAGGCGGCCAGACAATGGCATGGCGGCATTCGCCCAGGCCCACAACATGCCCCTGCTGCCCTATGGCGTTGTTGCGGGTGGTTTCCTCTCTAGCAAGTACCTGGGCCTGTCAGCACGTGACGTGGACGTCAACACATACAGCAAGGGCAAGTACGCCTCAGTCCTGGGGCAGACTGGGGGCTGGGAGTGGCTGCAGCGACTGCTCAAGGTGAGTGGCATGCGACCGCAGCTTGTGCCTGCAGGCTGCTGTGTGTGCTGTACACAGTGGGCTATGCAACTTGTTGAGCCAGCAGCGCTGTCAATGGCTCAGGCTGTTGTGTGTCCTCGTGCAAGGGCCAAGGGTGTGTGTTGCTTTGTCATGAGTCACCAGATGCTGTTGTGTGTTGGAAATCGATGCTGCAGTGACTGACAAACAGTGTTTGCTGTTGTGCAATCATGCCCTGCAGGTGCTGGACGGCATCGCCAACAAGCACAGCACCAGCATATCTAATGTTGCTGCCCGATGGGTGCTGCAGCGCCCTGCTGTGCCTGCAGTGATACTGGGGGCCCGCAACGCCCTGCATGTGCCTGACCACCAGCAGCTGTTCACCTTCAGCCTAGATGAGGCCGACCTGTCTGCTGTACAGGAGGTGCTGGAGGCAGGGCAGCAGCCCAAGGGCGACTGCTACACCTGGGAGCGTGGTGGCGTGTTCTAAACCCATGCCCTGCTGCCTTGTGACCCGAGAACCCATGCCTGTATCAGCCAGTGCAATGTTGCGTAGTTGGCGCTGTAACAGTGTCTCAGATGATGTCGGCACGACTGTCGGGTTGATGGAATCATGTTACAGCCAACAGCCAGTGCAGCGGCTCGGCCACGACCAGTCTGTCTGCCGTGGGGCACATGTCTGGTGTGGACTGTTATACAGCACACAGCGTGTGATACGGGCTCAGCTGCATATTAAGGCGAGCATCCCGGCCATGTTGGGCTTTGAAAGGCTAGGTCAGCAGCCGCGTGGTTCGCTGAAGTCTTGTGCGTGAAGATCCAGACTTGCAAAGTGCCTGGCAGCCCGTCAGTTGATTGGTCACAAGCTCACAAAACACACCAACCTCAACACTGCACATTGCTGCAGAACCACACACTGAAACTACACAATACGCCCAGCATCCCTTGGTCACCAACAGATCCTCAACAGCTCCATTCCATTGCTATAAACCTTGCTGTTGCTGGCCTGCCGGCTGCTGCTGCTTGCCCTCCTGCTGCTCCCGCAAGAAGCGCCTGGCCTGCTGCTGCTTTATCCGCGTCACCTCCTGCTGGTTCAACCGCTGCTGCAGCTGGGGATCCACAGGGGGGCCTGTGAGGTTCTGACGCGGTCTATGGTACCGCTGCTGTAGCCGCAACAGCTGTTGTGCCACGTAGGGCCCTGCTGCCTGTATGTTGATCTGCTCCTGTGCTGCTTCAAGCTTTCGTCGCATCCTGTCTGTCTGCCACTGGGGTAGGGGCTTGCTGAGCTGCACCGGCACCTCAGGCTGGTAGTGTGCTGCTGCTTTGAGGATCTCAAGATTCTGATTGAACAGCTTGATGTCCTTTTTGCGGTTCTCCTTGCGTGTGCGCGTCAGTCTGGGCAACCCCCAGCGCTGCAGCAGGACACAGGGACAGCCAAGTCAAGACAGCAGCAGTACACTCGATCAATCCTGGGAATGACCATGTTCGTGTGCCCTGTTGTGTGGTACAGAGGAGATATGGTTGTGCTTATTGCTGCGTCAACCCCAGGCTGCCATCGCTGCCATGGACCTTGTCTGTCGAGTAACTTTGATCTGCAACAGCATTTCCTTAGCTCATCAAGAATCATACAATGACGTGTTGGATTGGGTTTGAGCAAGGTGCTGATGCGCAGCTGCCTTGAACACTGGCTGACATCTACAAGATGCAACAGCAGCAATGCCAGCTTTTGTGGCCTTTGCTGCCACAGCTCAACAAAATCACCTTGTTCCATATACGGCCCCCTGTAGTCTTGAACACTACTTGCAGTGCGCTGGTGAAAAACATTCTGCCGTGAAGGCCAAGGTGGCTGTGAGTGCCTCTAGTGTGGATGATCTGAGTGTGCCTCTGGTGCAGCAGCTGTCAGGCTGATGGTGACGTACAAGACACGGTTGGTGCGCAGTACAGCTTCCCTGTGTTACTTCACGTTGCTTAAGCCGTTGAAAAGCCTCTGTGCTGCACTAGGGAGGTCAGCAGTTCACAACAGACAACAAGTGTGACCAAGTGTTGGTGAGTCAGTGACCTTTGGTGCTGAGTCAGCCACATGGAACAACCTCAGGTCCTAGGACAACTTCCTAGCCTCATCAACCACGCGGCTCTGCCAGACGTTGATCGCGTTCCTGATGCAGAGGACTTTGCTGCTTTCCTCGCTGCTGGTTGTGCTTTCTGCCTGTTTCACTATTTCAGCAGCGAACAACATGTTGGGCGGTGCAAAGGAAGCAAAGATCGATGCGCATACTGAGGACGTGGCCAAGTTTGCAGTCACGCAGCTCAATGCCAAGGCCAACTTCCCCATCCAGGGCTCTCTGAAGCTTGGAAGGATCGTGTCCGCCAAGACACAGGTGCGGACAAACGATCAACGCTCTTGATAAGCCAGAGCTGCTGGACCACACTGGTGCATCTGTTCCGAGATACTGACTCTTCTGTGTATGCATGCAGGTTGTGGCAGGCATCAACCACATTCTCCACCTCGAGACGTCTGATGACTCTGGCAAGAAGGAGGTGGAGGTGACTGTGTACGAGAAGCTGCCAGCCAATGTGAAGGCAAATGAGGCCCCCATGGAGCTCACTGCCAACAAGTTGGTGGGCCCTGTTGCAGAGGTAAGCAGCTAGCGTACTGGCCTTTGTGAGGCCTGGTTGCATGAGGATGTCCATGCACGGGCAGGCAAGCAGCAACCAGCCTATTTGTTGATGCTGTCAGCACCTGCATGCCTAGCCACATTGCAGCAGACTGTGAGGCTGTGGGCTGCTCGCATGCGCATCAAGGGGCTGTGCTTGAGTGCTGACTGGGCGCCATTTCTGCTGTGCTGGCCTCCCTCACCCGTTGGCCCCTCCCGCACTACAACCCTTGCCGCTGTTGCAGTAGGCCCAGATGGGATGCCACCACCGCTGGGCGCGCGCAGCGCAGCAGGCAGTCTCTCAACTGAGCCAGCGATCCAACTCGCTCTTCCCCTACCAACTGGTGGAGGTGCTGTCAGCACAGCAGACCAGCTTTGACAATCCTGATCATCAGGAGCTGCTGGTGCTGGTCAAACGCGGTGACCGGCACGAGAAGTTTGCTCTGACTGTCAAGCCATCGGCAGATGACCACTACAGTCTCGTCAAGTTTGCCCAGAAACATGATGCTGACGTCACACATGAGGCAGGGCCCTCCACAAGCTGATGCCCTGCGTGGTGTGGTCTTCTTTGTGCTGCAGCAGTGCTGGTCGCTGCAAGGCTTGTGCAGATGCAAAGCTGTCAAAGCAAGGGTGCTGGGCTGGGACGTTGAGCGGGGACGGGGCGGGGTGTTGAAGCAACGTGTTGTTGTCGCTGGTCCAGATACGAGACTGTTTGCGTGCTCTAGCCATAGCCGCGGCACTGGCTGTGTGTGCATGTACTGTGTACTTCTCCATGTATTAGCTGCTGAGCTCAAGCAGCCAACTGACTGTACTATAGAAGACGGCTGCCCTAGCAGCACTCTGCATGTGTTGGCACGGCATTTGTCGATTTGTTGCTGCCGCGCTGGGGAACCAGCACTGGTGGGGTTTGTAACAGTCAGATATGCAGCCTGTCTCAGGTCTCGGGATGGGGGGTTGGTTGGCAGCAAAGGGAAAGGGGCTTGCTGTGTCACACCACTAGGCTATGCCTTGAGGCAGGACCCAATCAAGCACTGATGCATTGCACAATCAGTCAGTTGAGTACCAGCACTTCCATACACCTCTGACAGCACGTCACTTGCACACATGTCGCAGGCAGCCAAGGAGCGGGGGGCTGTATCTTTGCAGTGGGATCCATCTGCGCACCAGCATTGCAGCGGCCATCGATACATCCAATGACAAATCAACTACACAGCTTTGAATCAAACCAAACAAGTTGGCCATGAGACAGACAGAACAGGATACTGTTACACGGTCAGGCTGAACCTGAACACCTCGTAACGAACCAGGCTCATGGGATGATGTTACACCCTTGCAAACGCTGCCTGCAGGCGCCCTGTCATGGCACTGGTCATGGCATTGGTAGCCATGTTGGCCGTCATGCTCTGCAGCTGCTTCTTGGCGTCCTTGCTGCACTTGAAGTAGCCAAACAGGTTGCTCAGGCCCAGCACCACACCCGTGATGGGGATCAGCAAGTAGCCTGCAGGACAGGTGTGCCATGCAGATCGGCATGGTGCACAGGGGATCCAGCAGCAGCAGCAGGAGGCAGCACATACTGATGATGGAACGGCAAGGTAGTGTGACAGGTGTGCGACAACGCAGTAGTGTAACGCAGGCTTGCACATAAGCCCAACCTGCGACATTAACGTGCAGCAGCCAGAATGCTGCTGCTGCAGACTGGAGGGGAAAGCTGCCAACTGTGCCGAGTGTAGACAGCCCCACAACTCAATGCAGTATCTTGGAGACTGCTGCTGCTTGTGAGTGCAGGCTGCAAAATTCAGTGCACAACATCCCATCCATGGTACTATTGACAACCAACTGATGTATGCTTTGCCTGCTCAAGCGTCGAGGCTGCTGACATCAGGCCATGCGCAGAGTCAGCTGCTGGTGCAGCTGTCATTGCCCTTTCTCCCACACCGCACTGGCAGTGTCGGTGCCAGACTGCCACAGGCATCGTGGTACCGTACCACTGTCAGTCCAGATGACTCACCCCAGTCTAGGCCCAGCAGTGCAGACAGGCAAGACAGCGCCCACACGACAGGGTTGGCCACCAGCACAATCCAGAACCAGCGCGACTCGTAGGGGTTGATCACTCTCTGGCCCTGCACAGCGTCAGACACCACCATGTGTCAACACACAATTCATGTGTCAACACAGCCACAGACTTCCCTCATCAAGACAGGGTGATTTTTTGGTCAAGACAGGGTTGAGCTGTGTGGAGTACAAGGCAGGGCTAGAGACAGCCATGGCCTGCCAGCCTCCACCGCCAACCAGATGCTCACCTCTGCTAAGCTCTCAAAACGCCACGCCTCCCCAGTTTCACTGTTGCCCTCGTTCCACCAGCGCAAACCCACCAACAAACGCCCCGTCACGTTTTTCACCTGCATACACAGAGCAAGGCACTTGTTGTGAGTGTAAGGGTTGATGCCATGGGCTGTGTCGAACTGGCTGCGATCTGATGCAATGACAGACAATCCAGCTACGCTCTGCTACGAGGTTTGGCACATGGTGTGAGGAGGAGGCTGCAATGCACCATGTGACACAAAGGCCAGATGCAGGAGTTGTCCTGGCCAACATGTTCATGCACTCACCGTCCAAAAGTCCATCGCCAATAATAATATGCAAACCACAAAGTTCAGGACGAACTGGTTCTTGTTGATTGTTTCACACATGATGTAAAACACCAAGGCAGCAACCTGGATAGCAACATGGAGTTGCATCTGGTTGCCGTTACAGAGCTCCAGTGGAATAGTCCGAGCAGCTGTATCACGCTCATACAGGCCTCAACAGTCCCACCTTGAAGGCAAAGTGGAATATAAAGGCAACAGGGTGCTTCGGGGCTGGTATATCTGGCCCCCCTGCCTGTGCTGTGCTGCTCATCTGTCCCTGCCCTGATCAGAGCCCCGGCAAACGCTGGAAACGTCAAATATAGTTTCTCAATGTTCGTTTGAGGCTGATGAATTGACTGGAACGTCGTAGTCGAAGGTGAGCGAATCAACTGGCTTGACCGTGCTTGTGATCTGCTCTCCAACTTGTAATCAGGACATGAGCAGGGCAAGTCAGCGCAGTTAGAAGGCGAGCTGACGTCCCTCACAAACGTGCACTCTTGCTGCTGCACGCCTTCGTGTCCTGACTGAGAATTAGTCAGCCAGCCAGGGTCAGCTTGAACCCAACAGCTGACCCCAACGGACAAGAAGACACCATGGTGGCAGCTCAGCTGAGCTGTTCCCGGGCATCATCACCCAGGAATCCTCATACTCTGCAAGATAGATACATCTGGGCCTTTCTCCCCTTCCTGTCGCTCTTGCTGCACATGCGTGCCGCATCCCATGGCGCCTGCCTATTACCCATGATGTACGGCAACATGCACGTGCAAACACCGCCATCACACCTTTTCAACCGTAATTTAGGTCCAGCTGAGCACTGGAGATATGCGCAGCAGTGATCACAATGAGCCAGGCTGTGTGCAGATGATGCAGTGGCAGTGCTGTAGCTACACTGTCTACTGTCGATACAGAGCTGTTGACAGTAGTGCTCAGGCACCGGCACGTATGGTATGCTGCAGGTGCGGCAACTCAGTATCAGAAGACGTTGCTTATCCTGGCGCCTCTTATTGGCCAGCAGTGTATGACACACGACAGGGTGGCATGCCCATTGGGTGTTGGTGTGTTGAGGCATAACTTCGTGGTGGGGTGTCGTCTGTGTGGCAATCTCTCAAGGCATTCACACTGACAACGTAAGGGTACAGGTAGCCTAGACAGATATTACAATCATCGAGCAGAGCACCAGCATTGCTGTGTTACAGGGTGTCAAGAGAGAGTACAGAGCAGGCAGCTCGGTGCCTTGACAGAAGCACTAACAGCCATACGCCAGGACAGCAGTAAGCTTCACAGGCAACAGGAAATCAATGACAGCAGGGCCGTGGTACACCTGCCGGCAGTAACCCGGCAGGAGTCTTGCTGGGTGACCATGACAGCTGCATGGCTTTCGTTGGTGGACGCAGACCATGCCAAGATGTCGCACGGACTGTCACCCAACAGCAGCTTGTGTCACGCCACGGGGCTGACAACAACCCACATCTCGCTGGCAGTCTGTGCTTACGCAGTGGTGTGCTTAGTGTGACGTTTAATGCCTGCCAACAATCTACAGCATATGCACACATCAACAGCGAGGCTTCACTGCATCCCACACAGAGTGCAACTATCAGACCCAAAACACCATGCAGAAAGCCCTGAAAGTCAGTAGCACGAGTCCCCATACACACTACTTCCCGTGTCAACACAGCATGCAAGGCGGAGTTGCCGCCTATATCAAAGTAGGCCATGCCGCCAGTTATGCGGCTTGACTGGCCCTGCACAGCACACAAGCAGGGACTCGCTATGAGGGGACATGTATCAGACTATGACTGAGCGACGTGATGCACCACATGGGAGATGCACAACTATGGAGAAAGGCATAGCAGCAGCAGGAGCAGCAGTACATACACATGTATGCAAGCACACTGGCAAGTCCGGCGCACGAACAGTCTCAGGCTGCTGACAGTGCTTGGCACCCGCACTGCGGTGAGTCACAACAACGGAAACAAAGGCCAGCATGCACAGCTGTGTACATCCTGGAGATGGCAGCATATATCAGCGCACGAGCAAACCACTTAAATCAACACCGTGCTGCGCCCCTCAAAGAGACAACAAGCGGTGTGACATGGCCAAGCAACTTGCTTGACTTGGCATGACCCTCAGGCTTCCCTGGTACAGCACAGGGGCTGCAGCTCTAGCAGCAGCAACGTTTTCATGGTGCATACCGAACGGACAGCATAACCACAAGCATTCTGGATGATGAGCAAGGGCCCTCAAAGCGCCATGAGCCCCTGAGCTCAAGCTAAACTACAACGAGCCGCCATCTCAATAAAAGAAGATTGCACAGAGTACTCAGCTGCGCCTGTATGCAGCGCAGCCGTAGCACTCAGGGAAGACGCCAAAGGTGTTTGACAGCTTCACCAGGTTCATGACAGCTGTCGTGCTAGTGAAGCCGACCAGGATGACGCCATACGCAATCAGGATGATGTTGACCGCCTTGACACCCCTCCAGCCAAGCAGCTGGATGACTTTCCTGCCGCACAGCACGCAGACGATACACACCGGCAGCACTTGTCAGCACTTGCAAAGCTGCGCGTGGGGGTTTAGCACTGGATACTGGCAGCAATACTGTGTGCTACCACAACCATGCATGACCCACACATGCACACTATCAAGGCCTGCTGCAGCTGCTGGCAGACACCTTGTCATTGCATCGAATCATGCTCACTGCATCATGCTGTCATGACGTATCACACACTGACGACACGGACTCTCTACGACTCATGCATCATGCAATCCAGTGACTCAAAAGGTGTCTTGAGTGCTGATGACCAACATGCTGCTGCAGCTTGCACATGCATTGACCTGGCAGCAGCAGGCTCACCCGCCGCCAGGGTAGATGGAGTTCAGTCTGTTCTCTTCACGTGAGTAGTATGCAAGGTATGCCAGGCAAGGCACTGAGTAGCTCATCAGGGGCTTCACCAGGCCATACATCAGGGAGTTGATTGCAGCATAGAAGGGGAAGGCCAAAGCAAACACGTACACAGCCAGCACTGCAGCAGCAAATGGGCGAGCAAGGCACAGGTGTGCATCAGCCGCAGCAGCAGGTTGGCAGGAAGCTTGAGGTGGCCAGCACATGCACACTGGCGGCAGGCGGCCTGAGGCTGCAGCCACTGCAGTACTACTGCATGTAGTACAGGCTGCTGCATGCAGTGTGTGTTGCACAACCACATGCATTGCCATCAGGCTGATAAGGGCACAAGCATGGCCCATCATTTTATGGCAGAGGCCAGTCCTCAATGCTCATGCTGATCAGCGTGGTGCAACCTTGAGCCAAATTCCTTGATACATTGCAAGGCACTGCCAAGTCATGGCATCTGCGCCAAGCCACGCAATCATGTTGCATGTTCACCTCACAGTGCTGCGTTGCAGCTGCAGGCAGCTGCCAGCACTCACAGTAAGGCAGGCGGGAGGCGAGCCGGATGGGCACAGGCTTGCTGTGTGTGCCGACCATCTTCTCCCACATGTATCCAAAGGCCGTCATCCACAGTACCCATGCTTGGACGTTGTGTAGGATCATCAGCCACACTGCAACGTTCTTGGCGACAGATGGAGGGGCCAGCTGGAACCAGTTCCCTGCAGGAGCAGCAGCAGCAGCAGCAGCAGACAAGGCTATGCTCGGCCGCCTGCCTGCCTGCTGCAGCAACCTGCCCATGCACCAACTGTAGTTCAGTTGCTCAACAGCAACACGCCACACATATGGCACCTAATTGTCTGGGCCCCAATAACATGAATGCATTGCATTGCTACTAGCACGCATGGTCATGACTACATGAGCAGCCTGCATCAGCTGGGATGCACCTGCGCACATGCCATGCATGGTGCTGCCAGGTGTCGACGATGTTGCTGCCACAGCAAAGGGTCGCAGTGATCCACACAAGGCAGTGCAAGCATGTCCTACCTGCTGTTGCAATGCCTGCCTTGGCAAAGGCCACATTGAGCAGGATGCCAGGGGGCACAATCATGAAGAACAGCGGCAGGAAGCCGAGGCAGTAGCTCTTGAAGTACTTGCGGGGGTGCTGCATTGCCTCGATGGTCTCCCCAAAGATGTCATGGTGGTCCAAGATGGCAAAGATGACGGATGTGCCCAGGAAGAAGGAGAAGAGGCGGTCGGATGTGGTGGCACCAGGGGGCACCACCTGCGCTGCTGCAGCGTCTTTGAAGCCGTGCGTGGATGCCAAGTAGATGCCATAGAATCCGGTGTAAATGGTGCCCAGCACACCAATGACCAGGATGACGCGCATCTTACGGAAGGAGGGGATGAGGCCAAAGGGCAGCAGGGTGGCCCCAAAGATGGCAGTGTAGGTCCTGGGGGCGGGCACATAGCCATGCATAGGAGCGCAGAGACACAACCCCTCAGCACTCTCAGAGCAGGCTGCCAACATGCAAAGCTACGGGTGCATCTGTCAGGTGCAGGTGCCGCCTGCATGCTACGCCCTTGAAGGTCAGTTCCTGCAGGGGTACTGGAGGCCAGCTGTCCAACAATGCAGCTGAACATGGCCGCCAGGATTGCACAGCCGCTTGCGGGCTTAATCTAACACCTGAGTTGTGTGTGGTCCAATTTTGAGCAATGCACTGCAGTATGAACACACCACATTTACAAGGGCGGTAGCAGTTACAACACAAATTGTACTGTAACTGCTTGTACTTTAACTGCTTGAAGGCCACTGCGCTGCGCTGCGCTCACCTGAGGCTGTGAGTTGGGTTGATTGAGTAGTAGTTTGTAGACGAGGCAAGGATTTGCGCAACACCCAGACCAAACCACTGCGGGACACAAAGCATGCAGGACAGCGACAAACACGTGTTCAAGCCTTCTGGGGGTCACTGGATATTCAGGTTGGTTTCTTTCATTGGGTCCCGGACAGGCTACCCGACCATCGGCTTTGAATGAGGGAACCTCAGCTTGATTTGAGCATGATGCTGCATTGTAGCCGCATTGTTGGTTCAAGCATGCAAGCCTTGATTGTACAAGCTGTGGGACAACCTCAAGCAGCTGCGGTGGACTCCAGTTGTCGGACAACCTCAGGGGGCGGCCACTGGCACTGGCCATGGCATATGAGGCAACCTGGGTCACCCACCATTGTGAACATCATGACGTAAATGGCTCGGGCGCCCCACTTGCCCAGGAAGTAGCCCAGCAGCTCCTGGATCTGTGTCTTGTGTGCACGCTTGTAGGGGCGCTTGGGGTCATCAAACCATGTGCCCTGCTGGATCTGCAGCACCACAGCACCATGTGACATACAGCGGCAATTCGAGCGGCTTGGCATGCTGTGCGCACTTAGTCACGCAGGAAGCCGCTGAGTCATCACTGCGCAGCGCGTTCCAACAGGTGGCAGCTGTCCGGCAGTGCTACGATGCGGCAGCCTGCTTGAACCTCTGTCAGATGTCCCAAACGTACAATACACTCTGTCAGCAGCCCTGGGTTGATATGCCGTATGGCTCCAGTGGTTGGTTTCAGCCTGACTGCTGAGCTCACCAGTTCTTTCTTCCGGTCATAATAGAGTGACTTCATCTGCCAGATGACCCAAAAGCCCAACAGGGTGCCCCACACAATCAGCAAGGCGCTGCAAGTGGACAGGGGCAGCAGGGCCATACACTCAACATGCCAGTCACCTGAGAAGTAAGGCAGAACTCCAAGCAGCGTTGTCTGCCAGTGGTAGGCTGCAGCCCAGCATCGCAGGGATGGCATACGTAGGTAGCCTCAATCTGGAACCAACAGTGATCAGCATCTGAAGGTAGCATGCCATATGTCGGACATATTTCTGATTGGAATCCATCACCCCATGCCTGGCATTGGACCCCCACACCGGCCGGGTCTCACTCACTGGTCAACCTGTACATGTGGGGGCCCGGCCACACAGTGTCACTCACCCAGGCACCAGGCCAGTTTTGTGCCAGGCATTGGGGGTGGTCATCATGCTGCAGCACAGCAGCAGGCCACAGGCAGGGAGACAGTCCTCAAGTCACACCAAAACTTCGGAGCGTCGTTGTGTTGCCGACATCTATGTGACCATGGGTGTGGCACACCTCACAGTGGGGCCCGGCCAGTGCCACTGTGAGACCATTCATCATGGCAGTCTGCAGGATCAGCCCCTTGCTGTCAGACCAGATGTGCTTGTAAAGCATGGCCATGTCTACTAGACTAGACAGTGTGCCGTGGTAAGTCGCAGCACCACTTACATCTGTCCAATGCAGCCTGCGGCCAGCAGCCATGCATCAAAGAAGGTGTGGCCCTCAGTGCACAAGCGCTTGGCAAAATGGCCCCAGCCCTCACCAGCACCCCGCGTGAAGTCAGGGTACTGGCGGATCTCTGCGTTGTTGCGGTTTAGCAGGATGGCTGCAGGGCCAACGATGAAAATACAGCACACGACACAACAGGGCAGGTTTTGCTCAGTTGTTGCATGCCTTCAAGTTGCGCAATGAGGGAGACTTGAAGTAGTCTGGACCATTGGACCACTGTATGGCCCAACATTGGTTGTGTGCGTTCCTGGCCCTTTGGGCTGAAGGCATCAGGTTGGCCTTTGCAGCAAGCTGTGGGTGTGCAGCACACATTACACAGCCAGGTGTTGCCTGCCACGCTGGCCGCATGTAGTACATACTACAACATGCAGCTTGCCTGATGGAATCAACAGGCTGCACACATAAGTTGCAGGGCATGTGCTTGCGCATGTCGGAAGTGTGGAGCCTGTGAGGAGCCTATGAGCTGTCACGCATCTTACCCATATCGATGTCGTTAATCTCCAGCTGCCCGATGTCCTTGCTGGACCCTACATTGTCAACAGCAAGCCTGCTCAGTGCTCAGCCTCTGCAACTCAATCAAGCATGCTTGCAGCTGCAAGGCCAAGGTGGCCTCCACCCCCGCCAAAGAACTCGATCGGCCCCAAGCGCAGTCCTAGTTGGTTGAATTCTGCCTTGATGGTTGAGATTTCGCAGCTGATATCCGGGGTTGGTGCATGCCGGCGCACCATACTGACCATGCTGGTCCTTGACACTGACGGCCAGGTCTTCACTTGACCCACTGGATGGGCTGACGGCGCCTTTGGAAGATTTGAAGATACTCATTGTAATTATTGTCGTTGTAAGCTGATGTAAGAAGTGGTCGGGGAGGCTGGTAGTCTTTCAGTAGGCGCGACCTGCGGATGCGGTGGATGCCGATGCCAAATAGCGCCCAATGCCCTGATCATAAGGCAAGTAGTGGATTAATGTTTCCAAGATGCTTAATTTGTGGAGGAAACAGCGCGCGTGCGGATGGAACGGTTTGGAACGCGTTCCTATCAGTCAACAACCGAGTTCGTTCCAGAGCGTAAGCCTTGTCCACGTGCAACAACTTATATGCTTAAAAGGCGTTATGATTGCTCAATACTGCATTGAGCGCACAAATCAGGGATGAAGGCCTCTGTTGCATCAGCCAAGCCCTCTGCTGCTCAACAGCAGACCGTTCTGTTCACCAGGAATCTTGCTGGCCGCAGTAGATTCGTCCAATCTCAAGCTACAATGGCACCTGCCGCTGAGATTGCCAGCACCGCAGCGTTTGATCAAGCAGCAGGTGGGTAACAGTCAACCCCTGGGTGTCTTGGCACAGGCACTGAGTGTGTGCAGGACAGTCAATGCTGCTCTGCTGTGCTGTTGCAGCACACACCCAGCAGACAACAAAATGTCCTTGCACTACCTACAAAGCATGCAGATGTTTTTGCACAACATGTGCAGCAATCTTGCACTTCCCACAAGCCCTCATCAGCACTCAGTGACTGTCAAGGGTGCTGTGCTAAATGCACATCCCTCTCTCTAGCACCCTGCACCACAAATACTGCTGCTGCTGTGACCCTGGTGTCTACCCCATCCCCAGGTCCTTTGCCTGCCATCGTCCCCCCTCCAGCACCACAGAAGGCAGTGGAGCTCAGGACAACCAGGTGGGGCACATGTGGCGGCCTGTACATCATGCGGCGCCGTATCTGCGGTGCATACGGAACATTCCAACCCTCAATGCTGTGTCAGGGCTTGGGGGTGTGGACTACACTCGATGTTGTGTTGTGCAAGTCACTCGTTCCTGTTTGCATGCCAGCATGATGCTGACAGCCAAAGCCCCATTGTTGTAGCTCTCAAACCCTGCCGACTGTCGTTGAGGGCACATTTGTGAAAGCATGACTTGGTAGCTACTCAGCCAACTGACCCAAAAGCATCAATGCACGCACCCATGTTGATTGCCGTACTGTACCCTGCAGGCAGGGCTCTGTTGAGCCGTATACCCTGGTAGAGTCCCCTGCTGCATGGTATGGCCGGGACTACCAGGACAGGTTTGATGAGTGGGCCCTGCAGCTCAGCCCCCAACACATTGCTGAGCTGGATGCTGCTGTGAAGCACGTGCTAGCCAACAAGACCATCGTACAGGAGGGCAATTACCTCAACCTGGTAAGCCAGGGGCTGCTGCCAGGTTGCTACCAGCAGCACTGCCTGCACTGCTTGCAGGCCTCACTGAGGGTGCTGTGATGTAGCACACCTTGAAGCACACCCTGTAAAGCATGTTTGCGGAAATGCCTAGTAGGCTGGCAGCACGATGGATGCACCTTGCTGAGATGCATCCTGATGTGCTGCACAGCTTGGCACTGCCATAGCAAGGCATGCTTTGCAGAGGCTCACTGAGCCTTGCGGCAAGGCATGCCTTCTGGCTGCCCTGAGATGATGGCATGCCCTGAGAAGCTACCATCATCCACAGTAAATTAGGGTTCTGCAGGCGTGTGCTTGACCTGTTGCTCATGGGCCTCCTGCCGCCGCTCATGGTCCTGTTGGTGTGTGCATGCATGTGTTGCTGCCCTGCAGGACAGCCAGGTCAGCAAGGAGGACTTCCCCCTGCCCACC
>QAXK01011401.1:0-13199 GCA_004335735.1 Chlorella sp. KRBP | reverse complement strand
CACTCACCCCGGGGCAACAAAGGCCTGCAGCGTCTCGATCACTGCCTCCCATGCCTGCAGAACAGCTGGGGCCATGGCTGTTGAGCTGCAGTAAAAGAACATAACCAGCACGCGATATGTCAGTGAAGCGTTTTTACTCATGGCCAGCTTCAGACAATGGTAATGCCACCTTACGGCAGGTGACCTGAGCAAGTGCAGACCAGTGATCTCTGGCCAGAGGCATCAGCATGCTGCAGATGACGCGCCATCCTAAAGCTGCCAGAGACAGGTGAAAACTGACAACCTTTTGGGCGCTCACCTGCTTCAGTAGCAGTAATAGCAGCGCAGCAGTTGTGTCGCTGCCGCACGAGCTGGCGTATACTGCAGTATGCGAACAAAAACCGATACCAACATGCGTCATCTCAAACAGGTCTACAGGCGTACATGCCCTACAAGTTGTGGCCTGTGTTGGGGCGTTCATCAATAGTTAGACTGTCATGACAACTGATCAGTTGGCGCGTCATACCTAGGAATGAAACTGGACGACCGTAGGGCAGGAGAACGGAGTGATATTCTTAATTTGACCGGAAACGTTTGCTTGTTTGCTGGGTGCTTCTAGCAGATCGCCTGTTGCTCGTCAACTCCCACCTCTAGATCTAGATCAACTTTCGAGAAGGCTGCATACATCGTCATCTAGCCCGCTCAACGCCCTCATGAGTTCATCAAAACAAGACAAACGTGCTTTCAACTGATTTGGCCATGCACCTGGGGTTATACCTGCACAAAGCTACCCAGTCACCCAGCAGTAACCTGCGTTGCGCCATGCATATGCACCATGCAGGCAGGAAGAACCGTGATGGTAACAAAGTGACTGCCATGCATGCGTGTGCAGGGTCATTTGCGTCATCAAAACCGTCCTTGATTCGGGTCTGGTGCAACGTCCGTGGCTCAAATTGTTGCAGCCGTCAGGAAGCAAGGCGCCCAATTGCCTGCGTCGAGCTGCTTGGGAATAGTGTTTAGCAGCACAGAAGGCACATTAACTAGGCTGGTGCTTGTGTCGCTATTATGCACAGCTGGATCTCCACTGTTCTTTGCCTCAAAAAGCACTGTGACGCCAGCACCGCAGCTGCTTGATTCCAGCCACCATCCACACCATCAGTACACCTGCTCAGCATCGACTGCAGGATGTGAGCCCACTCAATGGCCAGCTGCAGCCTTGCAATGGCCAGCAGCTGCTACTGTGAGCCCTGTCAACAAGCAGCCCCCCTCGCCTTGCATGCAGCATAGTGCTGAAGCAACCCTTTTCCCATAATGGATTTGGCAAGCTAATCCACAGCACATCATACATCAAGTTTCCCTCCAAAATGCAGCGCGGGCCGATGCTGAGGAGAAGCCAGCTCCTGGACACCGTGAAATCAATTCACGGATGGCATCATTGCTGGTGATTATTCCCGGACAACTTGCAGCGCCTTGCACGCAGGCTTGTGCTGCTGCCAGTGCTGGCGCTGGCAGGCCCTGCTGCAGTAGTAGGCCACACGGCACCCAGCACACATGCAGCTCTTGCCACTGACCAAATGCACCTCTGACAGCTGTGACAGGTTCATGCAGGCAGGGTTGTCGCAGGCATCTGGGACAGGCAGGTTGGTGAGGGCCTGGCCAACTGCAGTGAAGAGGGAGCTGGCTGAGCTGGCAACGTCTGATGCATGTTACTGCTTGACTGTGCCTCAAGAGGTGTGACTTGTGTAGTCTCAGTCTTGTGGCCTCAACAGCTGCCAGTGCCTGCTGAACCTTGGTCTGCCAGTCACCTGTGAGGTATACTGCAGCAGCAAGCTGTGCTGACACTGTGCCACTGGGGTTGGTGTGCTGCAGCCAGCTGTAAGCTGCTCTGAGTGCACCTGCGCAGCACCCCAAAAGCTGCGTCAGCTGCATTGTAGGTGTAGCTTCCGTCAATTCCTGCAAAAACACCTTTGTTCTTGGTAGGTCAGTGCTGCTCCTGTTGATCAAATTGCTGGGTGCTTCGGGCGCTGAACCACCTGTGCTCAGCTGGTCTAAGACCAACAGGCAGCAGCGCCCCAGCAGCACAAGCCAGGGCAGCGTTAGAACGGTTGCAGCCGCCGCTGGAGTTGCTTCTGCTGGTCTTGTTTCTGCCGGTGTTGCTTCTGCTGGTGTTGTTTCTACTGGTGTCGCTTCTGCTGGTCCTTCTGCATGGGCAGGCCGCAGCATCTCCCTGACGACCATGAAGGCCAGCGCGCAGCACGCGTTGCTGTTTTCAACACATGCACCCAGGCTACCACTGGTAGCATGAGTCAGCACCTTGAGCAAGCTGACCAGCACACAGAACAGCTGCTGCTACTCACGGCTGCTTGGCCCTGCTGCCAAAGCTGCAGAATACAGTGACATCATGTGCTTGGCTGCCGCTGTGCCTGCTGTGCCGTCACTCTGAGCCGCATAGCACAGGACATCGATGCTGTCGGATGACGTCACAGCACACCATTGTGCCACATGACATGCGTAGAGCGGCTTCCACAATCTGGCCCATGGTGGCTCCAGCAAATGGGTCCTGGACTGCAGCTGCATGTGATTCATCCACTGCAACCCGGCTGCTGCTGCCAGCACTGCTTTTGCTGGTGTGCTGGGGCTTGGATGCTGCTGTCAGCTGTGTATCTGCAACCTGGTCAGGTGTTGCAGTTGTACCAGGCGTGTCATGTGCACCTTTGCACTGCTCCTGGTGCTGAAATGCTTCCTGCTCACAAAACAGGATGCAGGGGTGAGTGACAAGCACAAACAGCATCACCAGGAATGACAGAGTCCTCAGGGCACCCATGCTGCCTGCTGCAAGCTGCAGCATGTTTATGGCAGGTGTGCTGCTGCCATGGCTGCTGGAGCTGCTACTGCTGCCTCCGATGCCACTGCGCTGCATGACACCGAGCAGCTTGCTGCCAGTCTTCACCCCCAGTGCCAACATCTCTTGCAGCACTGCTGGCAGGAACGCAGCACCTGTCCCCATGGTGGCAGCCGCAAAATGCCCGGTTGGTAGATACATCGCCATGTTGCCAGCGCTGTACTCTACTGCCGCATGGCAGAACTCGGGTCAGTCCGCACTGCTTGTTGGAGCATGCGCAGCGAAGCACAGCATCACTGTTGACAGCAAGGGGTAAGGGGATGCCTGGTGCTGATGCCCATCCCCTCCAATGCCCCATCTGCCATGCTGCCATGACGAGTGCTACTGCTGCACTTGCCAGTACTGTCTGGTATGCTGCCAGCTGGTCTGCTACAGCTGTCATCACTGCTGGTAGGAGCGACAGCAGACCTGACTCCCTGACCTGCTGTTCAAGGTCTGCTGCTCGCTGTTGGAGTGCTGGGTTGCAACCCCTGTGCACCAAGCCAGCTTCTGCTGCATTTCACAGCAGGGCTATGGGTGCTTTCAGGGCGAAGCTGCGTGGGCCGACTGTTGCCTGGTTTGGCTGGAGCACAGCTGCCCCAGTGCTCTTGCTGCTGTCACTCACGTTGCTGAGCAGCTTGTAGCAAGCTGCAGCACAGCGGAAGGGCACCTGTGTGGCAAGCACACGCAGCGTACATGGCATTTGAGTCAGCAGTGGCATTGCAGCAATGGGCTACCTATCATCCCTGCTTACCACCCTCCCTCCCTATCATCCCCCTCCCTATCATCCCTGCTCAGGGAGTAGCAGTGCTACTCAGTAGCTGAGGCAGAATGCAGTCACTGAGTGATAAGTTTGCCACAGTCCGCTGAGTTTGCCATAATGCACAGCTCCACTATAATAGCACATGGTTGACCACCAGAGGCAGTTGTTTTGGTCAACAACCTAGAAACTAGTCCTACCATCCCCCAAATGCTTGCAGTGGCAAGCCAAGGCATAACAATGACGCACCTTGCTGTCGAGCAGCGTGCCCCAGGCCTTCTTGCCAGCCTGCCCCAGCCTGTCGCCAGAGCCTATGCCCTGGAGGTACTGCATTGCTGTTGACGCTGCCTCTGCGGTTTGTTTACTGACGATTACGCAAGGAGTGGGGCCGTGTACGATCTGTGCATTGTCACTGCCCAAGGCCTGCAGGGTCTCAATGACTGCCTCCCACGCCTGCAGAACAGTTGGGGCCATTGGTGTTGTGCTGCAGGGACAACGAAGACACAGCATTGGAATCAGTTGGTCATTCATTGTGATTGTGATCAATTTCAGCTACATATAAATAGTGTCGATGCCTTGCAAGTGACCTGAAACAGCAGTGCAGATCAGCTACTGTACTTGTGGCCAGGGGCATCAACATGCTGCAGTTATTGTGGGCTTTCTCGCGGCCGCCAAACAAAGGGACCAATTGTGAGTCGCAATCAAGTCTGAACGCTCACCTGCTTTAGCAGCAGCGAGAGGTGTGCAGCAACAGTGTCGCTGCAGCACGAGATGGCGTACTCGGCGATCACAACTTGTTGACAACAGGTATCATCGCATAATTTCAGGTATAAAACTGGTATGAGACACAAAAGCTGCTTGCGGTCTGTGTGTTGACCAATGCCAGCCGTCTTCCAGTCAGTTGGCGCGTCATACCTTGGACTAATCTTGGACGTCCTTGGAGCAGGAGACGTGAGCAGCGTACAGCCTGGATATTGGGTTCCAAATGAATTGAGACGAATGAATGACGTACAGCTTGTTTTCTGTGGGCCTATGGCAGAACCTCTGCTCGTTACCTCCCATCCCCTGAGATCATCAGTAGACCATACCTTGGAAGGGCCACTGATCCGGTCAGCAAGCATCCCGAACGCCCTCCTGGTGGCTCGCAGACATTGAATATATCTGATCTTGACTGATCTTGGACAAATCCCTGCAAGGCTACCCGTTTACCCAGCAGTCACCTGAGGGTTGCACTCCACCACATACGTGTGCACAGAGCTGCGTGCACAATGAAATTCAGTGTGTCGGTGCACTGCAACGTCCTTGGTATTTATCACAAGACAGCTCCCAAGAAGCACACCCCAAGAACAAACCGCCCGCAAGGAGCTGCTTGACAGTTGCCGCACACAAGGCACACTGAAAAGGCCCATGCTTGCGTCGCTGTACAGGTGGCAGAGCTCTCCACTGTCCTTTGCCTCAAGCACAATGACGCCTGCACTGCAGCTGCTTGACTCCAATCAACACACACACCATCATCACGCCTGCTCAGCATTGACTACAGCATATGCCATGTGCCCTGCTCCATGGCCAGCAATGCCCTTGCAATGCCCTGCTGCTGTAAGCCCTCTGAATAAACAGGTGCGCCTTGCATTGCACGCTGCTCTGTAACGAAGCTTGTCCTGGCTACTGGGTTACAAGCACAACGAAGATGTCACAAGTGCTAACACAAATGGGGCATTCATTACCATCACAACCCACTAGCCACACTGCAGGTTGCACACCCTGCCAACTAGCTCAGTTGCGCCCCTGCTGCTTGATCAGTCAACAACAGCACCTGGGTTCCACCACTGCTGCCTGGGCCCACGTGACTGGTGCATGCCGTGATCCACACTCCTGCCCTGCCTGGTCACTGTGTGCACTTTGACTAGCTGCAGCACAGGTTGAACAGGGAACACCTGGCCTGAGGAAGCCCCTGCCATGAGAACACAGTCTGTGCTGCTGCTGCTGCTGCCTGATCTCAGCCAGTGGCCCACTCACATGGCAGACAGTCAGTCCAGTGTCCTGCACACTGGCCACTGCATCAAGCACCTAGCATGAATGTACTGCTGCAGGCCTGGCAGCACCCGCCAGTGGCCCACCCCTGCAGCTGCTTGACACCTGCTGGCAACGCCCGGACACCACCATGCTGCTGCCAGTGCAAGCCTTGGGAGTTAAACTGCGCATTGTGTGGTACTGGCGGCGTATGCATTGCGTTGCGGGCTGCGTCAGTTGCGTGGCCGTGGTGGTGCGTCGTCGTCAAAGTCAAACAGCACCCACGCCAGCGCCATAAACATGATGCCCGTGCTCACAGCAGTACCAATGTACTCAAACGGCTGCACAGCAGCAGCAGCAGCAGCAGCAACAGCAGGCAATAGAGGGCATGCAGCACCACAGGTAGATGTCACACATGGTGATGATCAGGATGTTGGACAGAGGGGCATGTGCAGCATAACATACTCAACAACAGCAGCAGATGGAGCTCCGCACAGACCTAGGTCGCATGATGGCCGGCCTTGGTGCTTGACTCTCAGCTGCCAACACATGTAGCTGTCACCAATGTACCAGACGTAGGTCTGTAGCCTTTGAAGGCGTGCACATACAGTAGCAGTCTTGCAGGAGCTTACTGAGTCAGAGAAGGTGTAGTTGGCTGCCCCCAGCCGCAGCCCAACGGTGAGTGCACCCAGAGTAAAGCTGGCTGGCAGGTACGATGGCCGCACGTACCGCTCCTTGATATCTCGCCAACCCAACTCCTGCAGAACCAAAATGCACGGTGTGTTGAGCTTGTTTGCCACACAAATGGAGCGCATGCAGAAACCGGGTGGTGCTGCTGTGCACGATTCAGGCCTATATGCCCACTAGGTGGGGTGCCTGTGCTACTGCATGCTGTTCAGGGATCCAGCTCTTGAAAGGAAAGCATATGCAAGCAAAAAACAGGGTCCAAACACGACACACCTGAAACCTGGGTGTGGCATTGGAGTACTGCTGCTGTTGCTGCTGCTGCTGCTGCTGCTGCTGGAAGCCACCATATCCTGCTTGCTGTCCTGGGGGTGGGGGTGGGGGTGGCATGGGTGGGGGTGGTATACTGTCTCTGTCCGGAGGACCTGCATACTGCCGTGCCCAGCGTTGTTGCAGGCCATGCTGCGGTCGATGGCCTGCTGGTACTATGGGCCTGCTGTTGATGCTAGCTGTGGATTGGAGGAGAGCGGAGCTACCCAGCGTTGCAGGCCGCATGTTGAATGTCTGATGAGAAGGTTACAGGCTAGAAAGTAGTTTGCTTTCTTGCCCACCAGTACTGATGCTGGTGGTGACCACCTGGTGAAGTGCTGTTGCCAGGCTTGCTGCTGCGCTGCCAGTATCTTCGCGTTTCACGCAGAGGCTTGAACTGGTGGTTAAATGGTGTGATCATCAGTGCATATCGTTGGTTAATCCCGCAAACAAGGCGCATAGGTTCACAACTGTGCGTTCAAACTGTGACTTTGGACAAGGTGTTACTGCGACTTCGTGATCGTGCACTTGAGAGCCGCTGCCGCCCCGATAGATAGCTGATTGTTCAACAACAGTGACCTTAAGCACAACTATATACAGTCTGAAGCAAGCTGACAAACGTTGCAGAGGTCATGGGGCAAACATGGCAGCTGTGCTGTAGAGGTTACAGCAGGCAGCCTGGCAGTCAAGCTCAATAAGGCGTGTGTTGCCGCTACTGGATTTGGTTGAGTCATATGGCTGCTCTGACAGGCAGGGCACTGGGTCTGGTGCTGATCTTCTTGACTGCGATCATCTGGTGAGCAGCACTGGGCTGGACTGTCTTGCTGTCTGGCGGCACCAAACATGATCTGCTGCACCACAAGATGGCTGGATGAGCAACATCAACTTGCTGAGTCCCTCAATCACCATGATTAGCAGGCATCCGCACTTCACAGCAGTTGCAAGGGCATGAGCCAATAAGCAGAGGCCATGTGCTGTGGGTGGTTGTGATCATGTGATGTGCTACCCACTGCGCTCATCAATGTTCAACAGCAGCTTGCTCATGTCATCTTTGTGCCTGAACCAGCTACAGAACAGCAGCGATGCCATCACCACGCCACACACAGCCGTTCACAGCGCCACATGCAAGCCATCCACTGCAACTCCAATGCTTCAGGACCTCAGCAGTGCACTGAACGCAGAACCACGTCATGCTGCTTGCCTGTCCCCATCACCACCGTCACCCGCAGGGTCGCTGCAAGCTTTGTCAGCCAGCTGTTGGTCACAAATGAGGAAGGCCGCACAAACTTCAACGTGCCACCTTTCCTTCTCACCTACCTCTCCACCAGTGTGTTCACCATCTTCCTGCCACTGGTGCAGCTGAAGAGCCTTCTGCAGGAAACATGGCTACTCAGGTCAGCATTATGCAGCAGACTGGACAGCACAGGAATCGCTCTTTAGCAACACGCGGGCTTGCTATACAGTAGCTACCATCAGCAGCAGGGTCCGAACATCAACAGCATTTGTCAGCCTTTGGCAGTAGAGTCATGGACACTTCAGCAGGTTGTGCTGTTGGGCACCTGAAGGGAGTGCTTTTGACAGCAGCAGGGCTTCGACGGTGTCCTGCCTGTGCAGGCCTTGAGCGGTTCATGCTGTATTGCGTTGTGCTGTGCTGTGCTGTGCTCACAGGCGCAGCTTTAAATACAAGCCCCTGCAGGACGATGAAGAGTCAGCGCACCTCACAGGGACGTCGGACGCGTCAGCACACCCAGCAGCAGCAGAGCAGCACAGCTCACATAGCAGCAGCCCCGCATGCAGGGCTGGTGGTGGCGGTGGTGGTCTGACTGCAGACCTGGAGGTAGCAGAGGCAGCAGCAGCAGCCGAGGCTGCATCGGCAGCAGTACGAGCTTCAAGGGCTGCCCACAAGGAGGCCCTTACAGCAGCGGCACAGGTGGGCGCAGGCATGGACCTGTGTGTGAAATTCACAGCTTTGCCAGGAGGCTGGCGTCAGCACTTGACTCTGTGGTGTGCTGCTGCCGCTTGTAGCTGGTGATTTTCTGTGGCCAGATGTTGCATGGGCAGATGTGATGGTGCATAATGTTGCTGCTTCATAGACACACAGACCTGTTCTGCAACTGCATGACTGGCTGTGTGAAGCAGTCGTGCTCAATTGCCATCGCCGGGCTTGCCCCTGTGTGTGTCGCTGCTGTGCAGTGCTTCCTGCTGTGGTTTGTGGCCCAGTTCCTGTTCAACCAGAGCCTGAAGCTCACCAGCGTGACCAGCAACACCATCCTCAGCAGCACCAGCAGCCTCTTCACCTTTGCACTCAGCATGGTCTTCCTGCGGGAGCCCTACTCAGTCGCTAAGTTGCTCAGCATTGCAGCCTGTATAGGAGGTGAGCTCATGCGGCAGTGTGTGCAGCAGCGGCTCGGGCTTTCGAAGGCTGCTTCTGCGAAGCCCAATCACCTGACTGGCCAGCAGCAGATATATCAAATGTACCGGAACTTGTCTTGCAGTTGCACGCCTCAGCCAGATGACATGCACGTATGCTTGTAGGAGGAGATTGGGGAGTTTGAGGACACCTGCATACACGACGGGAGTATGTGTCAGTGTAAGCTGCTGAGCAAGCGTGTGTGTCGTGCAGGGACCTTGCTGGTTACCCTTTCAGACGACAGCAGCAGTGGCGGCAGCAGTAGCAATGTGCGCGGCAGCTCCCTCGCGGCGACCATCTCTGCCGGCAGCAATGCCACCGCTGTCCTGCCAGCCGCTGCCACGCCTGGCAGCAGTGGTGGTAGCAGTGGGCCCAGTCACTCTGTATGGGGTGACATGCTGTGCCTTGTGTCAGCAGCGTTCTACGCCTGTTACACCATTGTGCTGCGCAAGGCGCTGCCAGATGATGACGAGGCAAACGTGGCCCTGTTCTTTGGCTACGTGGGCCTGCTGTGCTCTGTGGTGTTTGCGCCCGTTGTGGCTGTGCTGGCGGGAGTGGGTGCCCTGCACATCAAGGCCATTCCGTCCAAGGCCTACCTTATCATACTGGTGCAAGGTGCGGGGTGCTGTGGGCAATGTGCTGATCTGGGGGCCTGTGGCATATGTGTGCTGCTTCATACACAACACGCGTTAGTAGTAGTACTTTGTAATTCGACTACAGCACCCCTGCACCCAACACTCACTCCGCTAGTAGCTGCATTTGTCTAGCTGGACGTGCATGTGCATTCGCTCAAGCAGATCAACTTTCGAGGAGGCTCAACGTGACAGCCAGGGGCATGAGTGAGTTGTTTCTGATTGATGTGCTCGCGTCGTCAAACCAACACCTTCAGCCGCACACGGCCCTCAACGCCTGCCGTGTGTGGCCGCTGCTGCGCTGCAGGTGTGCTGAACTACTGCCTGAGTGACTACCTGTGGGCCCACGCGGTGCTGCTGCTGGGCCCCACTATTGCCACACTGGGCCTGTCGGTGCAGATCCCAGTGGCTGCTGTTGTGGAGGCCATCATAGGCCACCCCAAGTGGCTGAGCACAGGGGCGTCCATCATGATGACGCTGTCAGGCACTGGGCTCATCATGCTCGGCTTTGTGGCCGGCAACCTGGCGGGTGGGGGCCACGTGTATGGGTCACATCATAGAGACGGTGAGCAGACCAGATGACACGGTTTGGTGAGAATTACTGATGGGGCACAATGGGCTGGTGATCGACATCAGCAGCCGTGCCAGCTCCAGCCTGCAAGGTTGTATGGAGCTGTACAGCCAGCACGTGGGTACATGCAATGCAAGACGAGCGACAGCGTGGCAACACTGTGGTGTGTTGGGATGTGTGGGGGTTAGGGAGGCATACTTTGCCAACAAAGCTGTTGTCACTGTCACACAGGTCAACTTGAGGAGTGTACGTCCCCCAGGGCCCTGGCAGACGACAGCTTCACAGACCATAGGCACTCCCCAGCAGCAGCCAGGGCGGTCCTGAATGGCAGCAGCCCACACCACAATGGCTGCGCCCACACGCAGAGTGGCTCCAGTGACAGCAGCTCTGACGGGGTCGACTTGCCGCACTCGCCCTTGTTGAACCCAGCAAAGGCCCGGCAGCAAGGCTTTGCTGCTGCCGAGGGGCTGACAATGCCGGTCTCCACGCATGCGCGCGTCATACCAACGGATAGTGATGGTGACCCGCGCAGCAGCAGTCCAGGGCGGCCGCCCGGCGGCGCTCCCTCATATGCTGCGACTGCTGCTGCTGCTGTGACAGGTGGTGACGGGAGTTCCCCTGTTGGCAGCAGTGGCGGCCAGAGTCCCCGCAAGGCAGCACTGGGCGCACGCCAATTGCTGCCGCTGTCACGGCAGCAGCTGCAGCAGGAGGAGGAGCAGCAGGGCAGCAGCCAAGACAGGCCAGCGTCGCGGCCGTCCCAGCAGTGGGAGAGCATCGAGCTCAGCAGCAGCTTCGGCAGCGACAATAACAACAGCGAGCAGCACACCCCGCCTCAGGTGTCTGCTTTGCGGCCAAGGGAGCAGCTGCTGCCCAGGCAATCCCCCTTGGGCCTTGGCCAGAACAGCAGTATACAGACAAATGCAGCCGTCGAAACAGCCGGGACTGGGGGTAGTTGTATACCACCTGCAGCAGTAGGTTCTGATGTTGGCTAGACTGCACTGGGATGGGGCAGGGCCGGGGGAAGGGGGGGGGGGCACAAGGTTGTCGCCACCATCATGAATGTGAGCAGCAGCAGGCAGTCCTGGTGGTAATGGTGTGACACCCCGACATGCAGTGATCGAGATACCTGGGCCCACGGAACGTGTGGCGGGCTTTTGTCAGGGTGTCATGGTTGTGTTGTCACCCCGTTCAGAACAGGGCATGATAAGAAAGTCACGCAAGCTAGTTGCACAGGCTGAAGTTGTACAGGAAAGAAACACAAAAGTGTTCTTATCTTACCTGGGACCTTTCGGGAGACAGACAGCTCAAAGCACAGTCACGGGATCACAACTGCAAAGCGCTTCAAAGATCGCATTGCGACGCATGCCGCCCCAAAGGTGCGTTTGTGGGGCATCCTTTTGTTGTAAATAATGCTGCACCTGAGCAGCAGCATACACACGAGTTTTGCATACAGCTTGCAAGCAACCTGTACTGTTCACGGCAGCAGTTGCTGGCTACGGCAGCCTGTGGAGGGCCCTTGCCTGATTGTGTGCAGCTTATGAATCGTTAGAGAAGCTGCTCAATAGTTGCATTCAAAAGGTTCTGCCTTCGTATGTCACTCCGTATGTCACTGCGGCTTCTGCCAAGTGACACAGCGCTTAATCCGTGTTCCTGTCCATGCTGCTTCAATCAGGGAGGTCAAGATGCCAAAGGCCACAACCGTGCAGGCAGGGCACAGCAGATCAACCAGCAGGATTAGCAGCCGCAGCACCACCAGCAGTAGTAAAGACAGCACGGACTGCCAGGCAACATGCCCAGAGCTGCCAAATGCTCTCATCGTCAACATTCTTGCGTTTGTGCCTCTCCAGCAGCGGCAAGCTGTGTGCAGTCGTGTGAGCACGGCTTGGAGAGCAGCTACGGCCGCCATAACCAAAGACGTCAGCCTCCTGAGGCACCCGAAAGATGATATCAGCTTTGACAGCTGGCTGGTGGCATGTGGGCATCAGCTGACGTCCTTGCAGCTGGCACAGTGCAACTCCGGCTTTCACAACCAGTACTGCAAGCGTCTTAGCCTGCCGTGTGCCAGCCTCAGCGGGCTGCAGCGCCTCAAACTGGAATGGTATTACTTTCAGCTGTGCTGTACAGCAATCAGCACACGCAGCACACCAGCTTCAGGCAGGGTCATCAGCGGCAGTTGCATCCCACCCGGGCCCCTGCCCGGATTGAAGCAGCTTGAGCTGCTCGGAGCCAACTGTACTCTGGGCACACTGAGGGCATTTTTTTCGTTGAGAGGCCTCACCTGCCTCAGCATGTCCAAGTGCTTCACCACTGCAGATGGCCACTTGTTGAAACACTTGTCTTGTATCAACCAGGAGGACTGGGCCGATGAGATGGCAGGCTGGCTGAAGCAGCTGACCGGCTTGCAGTCCCTCACACTGCACTACATTTCTGGACCAATGCCAGCAGCAATGGTTGACGCCCTCAGCGGCCTGATGCAGCTGCGGCACCTGGACCTGGACCAAGACTTTGAGGGCTTCCTTGATGAGGAGGAAGATGAGGTCCACATTGGCTGCCCCTACCTGGCAGGCAGCCTCACCAGCCTCGCCTTTGCGGGTGCTTGTGTGAAAGTGAGCCCCTCCACAGCACCAGGCTTCAGCAAGGTGACAGCTCTGCAGCGGCTGAGCTTGAGCAAGGGGGCTCAGCTGGACCCCAGCATGCTTGCCAGCGTCTTGCAGCTACGGGCGCTTGAGCTGGACTTCTGCATCCTCCTGCTGCCACAGGGGTCGCAAGCAGCAGGCCAGCCGCTGGACACATCTGCCTACTCCTTTGATGTGGGTGATGCAGACAGCGCAGCCGAGCCAACAGCAGAGTTTGCAGCTGCATGTGTGGGCGTCACAGAGCTCTTCAAGCAGCTGCTGTCGCTGACGCGGCTGGAAAGCCTCACTCTGTCACACATTTGGGAGTATTTTTTTTGGGAGTATTTG